>JADDOH010017225.1:0-16659 GCA_016648135.1 Agrypnia vestita | reverse complement strand
TTAGGTTTTCACGGCCACTCAGAATCTTCAAGTTTGTGTTTACTGGGGTATTATGCCGTGTTGTTACGACCTTTCGGGCCGACGTTTCGGATCCCATTGCAGGGTCCATCATTAGGGCTGATGTGTTGTCTTGAATGTTGGTGTTGTGGTTAAGTATCGGCTCGCAATACCGTGCCGAAGTCATGATGTGTTGTATGTATGATTCATCTGTTGTCTGATCACTATCTCTGCGGAGTCTGCGACGAGAATGACTTTGAAGCGCCGGATACCAAGATGTTTTTAATTTGAGACCATCATCTCTATTAATGTTTATCGGATGCTTGTAGATTTCTAGTGCTTCCTTGATAAGACGCGCGTGGTGACTCATAGGCTTTCCAAAGATTTTCGGTTCGAATGCAAAATGATGGCCGGTATCCAGAAAATGCTCAGCCAGTGCTGATTTTTCTGGATGACCGAGTTTGCATGCCCGTTTGTGCTCGTTGACCCTTTTGGAAATGGTACGCGCCGTTTGCCCCACGTATACTTTATCGCAGTCCTGACAATCGAGTCTATACACACCGTCTGTTTCTAAGCGATCTCGATCCTTTTCTGATCTCAACATATCCTTAATTTTGAAGTTGGTACCAAAAACTGTCTTAATGTCTCTTTTCTTGAGAGCTCTGGCAATTCTGTCTGTAACGCTTTGGACAAAAGGCAGAAAGGCGATGCCTTTGCACTCAGGTTCTGTATGTTTTTCAGGGCGAACAGACCTCGTACTTATGACGCGTTGTATCTGTCGCTTCTGGTAACAATTGCCTTCCAGTGCGTCGCTGAGTGTTATCATTTTCTCCTGTAGATATTCATCTTGGCATATCCTTTCCCAATATTACATATTTCATTTGGCAACACTTAATTTCACTATAGGTACTCATTGGTAATTAATTAATACATAAACTTTAAATTAAATAAATAAATTACAAGCGTTTAAAAACATTAAAAAGAGTCAATATTTTAGCTTAAATAGCTTAACTTAAAACATCTACTCAAAATATAAACAAAATTGAATATTAATTAATCTTTAACAGCAATTATCCTAATTAGATATACAAATTTGCAAAATAATATACTTTTATAATTTCCATCAATTTCTTTTCCGTGTTTTCTCAACCCATTTTGAATAGAACATTAATTAAGTTTAGTTTAAAAATGTTTGTATTAAAGCTGGTTTCAATATTTTTATTACATAAGGACATAGTTTATACATTCTAGGAGCTTCTAAACTGAATAGTCATGTAAATACAATTTATAAGAGGTTTTATTAGCTTTTCTTATTCTTTTACTCGCTCAACTTTTGTATAAAAAGAAAGTATCTAGAAGTTTTAGATTACTTTTATTTATTATTTTATGGCTCAGACTGTTAGGCGAGTATAAAGAAACAGACGGACATAATGCGAGGAGTTAAAATTGCTAAGATGGGCTGGTAGTCTAAATATTCCAAAAAAATATATAGCCTGCTGCGAGGGTATCAAGTTACGTTTCATTTTTTTTTTACAATTTATTTACAAAAAAGTACAATAACATTTATTACACAATTGTATTATTCATAGCATCTCTCCATTGCTCAACATTGCTCTTGTACTCGGACGAGGTACATTGAATTTATATTAATGACTTATTATTTACATTTAATTATTTTATATTATATTTTACATCTAGGATGAAGTAGTGGAGAGAACGTCTTTGACTTTGGAGGTAATGGTGTCTAGTTTAGTTCATTGAGATGTTCTCTCAATTTGTTCTTCAATTTTTCTGTATCCTGTATCTTTCTCATTTCGATTGGAAGATTGTTAAAAAAATTCATGCCTGAGTGAAATATGAAATCTTGTTAATATTTTTTTGTATTGCATTTGGGATTTTGAAATTGTCTCGTAATCTTGGTGTTGTGTTTCTTTCGAACTTTGCCTGTTCGTTTTCTTTGATAAGTTTGATATAATTGATACTCTTTTGTATATAGATTCCACCTTTGGGACTGGAAACATTTTGAATAGTGTTTGTGTGGGGAATGTTGATATTTTTTAAAGTATGACTTTTATAATTGTTCTCTGAATTACTTTAATTCGATCTATTCGTTTTCTTTTATTATATCTTTAATCTATATTGGCAGATCAGTCCTGGTCTTGTGACGAATACGTCCAGCTCTCTCTTTATCTCTTTAGTGGTCTCCCTGGCTGTCGACGCCCCTCTGTAATCCCGCATTACTGGAAAGTCTTGTCTTGTCATTCTCTCGACATGGTCTCTCCAGAAACGCCTTCTCTGCCTTCTCCATCGCACGATGTCTTATATGTCGCAGATTCTGCGGATTTTTGCATTGGGTACTCCATCTTTGAGGGTCTTGCCCGCAATGGGTCTTAGACTCTTCATCTCAGTACTTCTGAGAAGGTGTTTAGTTCTCACAGTATCCGCTCTTGCTTCGATACTGTATGGCATGGTGGGTAACGTGTGATACAAAGAAAATAATATCACGCGATTCATAAAACCACGAGTGTCGATACCTATAAACGAAGAATAGGAAGACCACGAGAAACACGGTGATTTGATTTATTCAGTCAGTCGCGACCTTAAAAAATTGAATGTGACCAAGAACAGAATAGAACAAAATGGAGCGCAATAATTATGATCGAGGTGGCATTCACAGATGAACGAGATAATGTGAGAGGCATTATTTATGTAAAACACTATTGTCTTTCAGTTTGGAGTGAGACGCGTCTCGCCTCATGAGGGCATTATCAATCTTTAGGCGTCTCACGGAAAAACCTGTGTTTTTATTAAGTCCAAACTTACTTCTGAAATAATAAATAAATTATTTATTATATTGAAAAGAAAAAAACTCCTTAATTTACGGGGTAGAGAGTGAGCTGGGGGATCGTAATTTACGATATACGATACAAATTACTTCATCGCAAGCCAATAAAAACATAATGATTGACGCTATATAGTAAATTAAAAACATTAGTCAACACTATGAAACACTCTGGAATCGTCTAGAAGGCTCCACAGGTCTCTAAATGGTTGTCATAGAATCTCGAAGGATCTAGAAGGTTGTGTCACCTATATAGAGGCTGACGCGCACACGACAGAGCAAGTCAATCCTTTGTGACGTTAAACGATATTAGCAACGGAGCGCAGCGCAGTGTGACCAGCATGTATATTTCAGCGATATTAAATAAAGTAAGTTCGTGCTGGTAGGCGAGAAGTTTTTATACGTGCCAAAATTGAACAGAATATTCGAGATAGTGATCGACACCATCATCGAGATAGTGATCCATAGTTATGATTGAATTAATTAGTGTGAATTAATAAACAGTGTAATAATAAGTTGGTAAAATTTCTAGAAACATTTCTAAATTTACTGTCTAGACTCTAGACAGTAAATTTCAGAACAGTTTCTTAACTAAATCCGTCTCCAGTGAGTTTTCGGCTAATAAATAAATATTTTGAATTGTTTAAACGTTTTCATTTGTTTCCCGCAGCCACGTCCCGTGACAATATTTAAATATTCAATCAATTACGAGCTTGAAATTTTACGCCATATAAGAAAGTAACCCAAACATATATTTTTTAAGATTAACTCCTTGAAATAAAGATATTTATTTCAGCTCGCAAAAAAATGTATTTATAAAGAAAAAAATCATTACTTTCTGAAGATATCCAGATATTATGTATGATATAATTCTATAGTAAGAAGGTATTACAATTTATTATCCGTAACGAGATTCCTCTTCTTAGTAAAGAGATCTTCTTTTTCTCAATAAATTCGAATTTAAGGATGTTGGAATTTTAACAGTAATAAAAAACGAAGCTTGTATAAATTATTTACTCGAGAAGTCTACCAAAGGTACTGAGAAATTGCGCAGGAGCCTTTTTCGCTAATTTGAAACTGGCTAAGGGAGAAATACGGTACTTGAATATGCCGCGGCTAACTGAGTTATATTATATTTTCTCGCTTCACTAAATTAACGTAAGTATTTTTAAATTCAAATTCATTTTTAAAAATCTTTAAAATGTTACGAACAGACCCGAGGCAAGTCTTTATGATGTATATTGTGTTAATTGGCCTTTTGCACGTCTTAAAACGCGACGGGCAAAACATCAGAAAAGTTGTTGAAAAAAATTAGTTGGAAAAAAATGCAAAAGCACAAGAAGCAGGGAGCTTTTGAAACAAAATAACTGTAAAAAAAACAAGGGCTTATATGTAACATTCGTTGTTGGTCGAAAAAATAGAGTTTCAAAGATGAAAGGTGCTTTAGAATGATTTTTCAATGTACGATACTTTTACATTGGCAAATTGAAAATCAGGATTAATCCCGCACGCCCGTTTTAAGACTATTGACTAGCTTAAGTCTAGACATTCACTGCAAATGCATATTTCGGTGTTTTCTTTTTACGAAAATGTGGGTTTTTATTATTTATTTATATCAGAATTTATATTTTAGACTGCAATTTTTTTAAATCAATAACCAAGATAAACATTTTTTTCTTATATGAAAGCAATAAGCTCAACATTATTTACAATAATTAAGAAAATATAAGCATTAATCGACAGGCCGCGGCCAAAATATTCGTTTTTAGTGTCCTAGTCGACACAAAGTCTTAATGAATATTTGTATGTATGTATAATATGTTTTTTATACGTAAAAAGTATACTTCATTAACTTGATTCCATACTTTGATAATTAAGAAATGTTAATTAATTAATAAATTTATAATGTTTTAAATTTGAAAGAAATTGTTACGTTTTTTGTAAATTTTAAAACACTTTTTATCTATATAAAGAGATGATTTTAAATACAATATTTATTTATCTATTTATTTATTCCCGTATTTTGAGGCTTTACTCACTAATTGAAATTTAGTTTTTTTTTAATAAAAACACCTAAATTATAATTATAAAATAAAAATGTCAATAAATGACGCCGCTGCCAACGATTGAAAAGAACTTTAAAAATCGTCTTTCTTAAAGTTTGAATATTTGGGATTCTCAGTTTTCCATCAACCGAGCGATATGATTTTTTTAAACAATGCTAAATGCCATTTATACTAATATTTCTTGATTTACAATAATCTATATTTTTTAAATAATTTTACCAGAAGTAAGGCCTGTGCCACCCCTGTCACTTTTTTGTAGTGAAGTGATTGATGGAGGAAATTAGGAATTTGCAAATAAAAACATTGCATAAAAATAGCGTGTTTTTCTATAAAAGAAATCGATGCGCAGGTGTATTTAATATCCATCATTCACGTTTTCCTTACAAATTTATGGCCTGTCACTTTGGCGGGAAAAAACATGATTTTTTCCTTAAATTAATAAAATAATGAAAATTTGTATAAAAAATGTTGATCAATCAATTATTAAGTAATTGTCGACAATAATACCGGTTTAGACACTATCATATATTCGTTTGAACGGATATATTTATTTACACAGTAGATAAATAATGTTTTTTATAATAAATTGATTCTATGTTATAACATTTTTACAGGAATTATATTCCCCATCATAATATGAGCCAAAGCTCGAGCTTATGGGAGGAGTATTTACAAACGAAATTAAAGTATAAAAGCAGAAACCATTTAGAAGTGGTAATTTTTTTTATTGTACAGAAACCATTTGAGACATGTGAGCAATGATGCAATTCATCGCTGTCCAAAATCAAGGATTTGACAGTTAGTATTTTGGAATTTTCCTTTCTAGAAATTTGTTTTGCGACAACAATGTATTATACCATTTAACTCCCAAGTATGTATAATGATGTTGTACCATGGTGGTTCTTAAAGACGGTATCTTTATTTGTTCCTTTGTTCTATGTCTATTACTTATACAGTCTAAGGGGTGAGATTTATTTATAAAATAATGTTTGTAAATTTGGCATAGGGAGTTTGTTTTTTATAGTTTTGTGAGTGATGGTACATTAAATTCTTGAAATATGTTTACAGTGGGATAGTCATGAGGTTTTTTGAGAATCGTTTTAATAATTATTTTTTGCATTATGATTAATGGCTGTAAGGTACCCCATCCCCACCCAATAATACCATACCGTAAGAGGGACTGCACTAACGCGTAATACACCATTTTAATAGTATTTTTGTTCAATATATTGCGTAGATTGTAAAAAACATAGATCAATTTTCTCAATCGTTCCACGGTCAGATTGACATGGTCTTGCGATTTGACATGTTTGTCAATTGCTATTCCTAAATGTTTAATATTAGACTTGTGATTAAGTTTAGTACATTTCGTTTCATTTCGTTATGGGCACGAATGCTAACGTAGGTACCCATAAAATACAATTTACAAAAATAGCGGACGAAACGCTTGGACGTGTTCTTAGTATGCCAGAGGAACGTTTACTAATATGCACCAGTGGGTTGTCCTAGTTTAGGCTGAGATGGAACGAATCTCAACTAGCTAAGCTGCACAAGGCAGGAAAATAATATGGAAACACCTTTTAGAGCCTTTGGACCCCTGTGAGTCCTATTAAGACAAGGGGATAAACAAAACAATCACAAAAATTGTGGCTTTAGTCGTGATGGGTGTGTACAGAAATATATTAAATATCGTGTTTTTTTGTTAAATGTAACTTTTTCTTAATTTTATTACATGTTGCTTTTAAATAGTGAGAGGTATGGAAGAAATGGTAGCGGTATCCGAAAAATTTAAAAGAATGTTTTGAATGCATTCACAGATTTAGATTTCAGATTATGTAGGAAATATAGCTCTATCCCTTCCAAAATCATTCCTATTAAAAGCAAAGACAAAAATATCAACAAATCACCCCCTTAGGATGTGTCACGTAACAAAATGGCCGCTTTATACTAAATTAAGAGTTGATGTCGATTTTAGACTGAAACATCGCAGCAAAGACAGCAATATTCAAATACGTAAATGGAAAAGCAGCAATGTCCACTATTTTAAAGTTTAATATTTATTCTTGAATAAAATGTCTGTCGTGTCAAATGTGGGTCCAAATAAAATGAATGAATCGGTTAATTCTGACGTCCATCTAGCGGTAGTATTGCAAAGTAATTTGAACTCCCGTATCAAAAAAGTGGATGACTCTAAAATGGACAAAAATAAAAATTAATCAATCAATAAAGTGAAAATTACATATAAGGTCGATGTATTCACGGAAATATACAAGGCTTCTATAGCTTAGTGGTTAGAGCACCGGCCCCGGAAAGGAGGTGGCCCGGGCTCGAATCCTTGTAGTAGCCATATATTGTTTCGTGAATTAGATTTTTCTGTATGTCTTTCTAATTGATTAATTAATTTAATTTGGTTTTAATATTTATGTATGCACTATTTAAAAGGAAAACTGAGATGGCAATTGTGTATAAAAACTTATTTCTAATAAGATATAGGTTTCACGGTTTACGGATTAATTTTTTTTTATATATTTATCTCAGAAACACATCAGTGGAATATTTAAAATTTCAATTATTTTATTTATTGAATTGGCGTTAACTTTGTGGAATGACATTATAATTATATATAAATATATCACTTGTCTAAGATCACTAATGAGTTTAGGAATACACGACTAGTTTCGACAACTGCAGATGTTGTCATCAACGGGTGATTATATAAACTATATATAATCACCCGTTGATAACAACATCTGCGGTTGTCGAAACTAGTCGTGTATTCCTAAACTCGTTAGTGGTCTTAGACATGTGATATACATGTCATTTTGATTTGTTTAACGTGTGATCTGTTTCTAAAATGTGTTTAGAAAATTCTGAAAAATTACTGTTTCGCTTGTAGAGTGACGAGTGTCAACTGTCTGTCCCCAGTACATCCGGCGGGCCAACCCGGACCGCTGCGGGGTGTCCGTGGTGCTGGAGAAGGGCGCGCGGGGGCTGGGCTTCAGCATCGCCGGCGGGCGGGGCAGCCCGCACGTGCCGGGGGACGGGGGGGTGTTCGTCACGCAGGTGTCGCGCGACGGCGCCGCCCAGGGCCGCCTGGCGGTGGGCGACAGGATCGTCGCCGTCAGGAATTCCAAGGTAACTGACGGCGCCTTACATATTACCTTACAACTCACAGATATTTACTGGACAGGTAGGTACCTCAATTAAATTAAATAGACTAAGTGAGCTTAGTACTTTCTAATGGGTCTCGTAAAATCGTTTAAGCGAACGAATGCTTAGCTTCTATAGGGTGGTTTTAGAGGTATATATGTAACTTTAAAATGAAATAAAACACATTGGATCGGCGGCAGTTATAACAATAGTGATGTAAATACAAAAGCAAACAGAGCTGCTAACATACTGAAATCATGGTTTGACAAAAACTTTATGTCTTTAAATGCAGAAAAAACTGTATATGTCCCGTTTTCTATTAAAAAAAGATTCACCCGAACATATTCATATAAAGATTCACTCCTATCAATGTGATGACAACAAAAATTGTAACATTGAAAATTATCTGTTTTTTTCTGGTAAGAGCGGTATCAAGTACCTACCTGGGTGTCATAATTGACAGCCATCCAAAATGGAAAGAGCAAATATATTCCACAGTCATTAGGATGAGAAAACTCATATACCTATTCAAAAAGCTACGAAATATCTTATCAATAAACATGCTGAATTTTGCGTTAGCCCAGTCCATACTACAGTATGGTGTAGTTGGCTGGGGTGGGACCTTTAAGTCTAATATACTACCAGTGGAAATAGTTCAGAGAGTAATTATCAAAGTGATTTTGAGGAAACGCAACATTTTTAACGTCCTAAATATTAATCAAACCTATAAAAAAATTGCGATACTTCAAATTCACAAAATGTACATCAACAATAGTGCATTAGGGTGTTTTAGTAATAGACCGAAATCAGGTGGAAATATTTATTTTTAGCGAAATTTAAAATAAATTAAATTTTAATAAATATTATTATTAAGTTCTACGGGTTAAGTACTTAATAATAATATTTATTAAAATTTAATTTATTTTAAAATTCGCTAAAAATAAATATGGAGTTCTACAAATTAAACACAAAAACCATAAATAAAAATTAAAAAAATTAAAAAATAAAAAAAAATTAACAGCTGGAAATATTTTGATACCTAGATGTAATACTTGCACAGCCCAACACCATTTCACTTATCAAGGAGTATCATTCTTTAATGCTCTTCCTAATGAAATAAAGACGGAAAAAATTATAGAAAATTCAAAACTAAATTGAAAACTCTTCTACAAAAAACAATCACAATAACGCAATGAAAAAAATCTTACCAAAAACAATCAATATATATATAGTTTTAAATTATATTACAATACCTTCCTAATTTTTAATTTTTATAACTTAATTTTTTTGTTTTGTAACTTAGTTTCCTTGTGTATATCTTATTTACTTATCTTACTTATTATTTGTGTCTTAATTTTTATGTCTTAATGTGTTAATTTTTGTGTCTTATGTCTTAATTTTTATAACTTAATCTAATGTTTCTATGTCTATATCTTACTTATTTAATCTAATGTCTTACACTAATGATTATATTAACAATAGATATATGACAATAGATAACAATAGATAAATGACATGTTTATTCGCGGAGTAGGCGGAGGTCGATTTTGAACTGGCGAGTTCGGATCTGGTCGGCCGGCGCATCGGAGGTATATTGATACCAGGCAGAGAATTTGCCTATCTCTCTTATGAACAGGCGTTCGAAAACATATTATAAAAATATACAGATACTGGCGCGACCACACATAAAATATCGTAGTTTTGGCCATGGGATTGGCTCTATTAGAAAGGTAATTTTATGCCATCAATGTTTTAATATAGAATGTTTTTCAGAGGTTTGTTTATCGAAATTCCAGCGGCAGCCAAAAGATAGTTTATAGCTGATTTATGGTCAGTGTGGTTTACCATTAGACCATGAATATATTTGTGCCAAAACAACGCTTGAAAATTGTGTAAATTGTGGTATCGCAATCATATTTAAACACTTAATACAATGGTTCCAATAAATAAAATCCCACGATTATGTGTTTTATTTCATTTTTAAGTTCTACACCTCTATAAAAAACACCCTAAATACGCAAATTATTTTGTATGATCTCATTTTTCAAATGACATAATTTTTCTTTCTCCTTAACTTGTACAAATAATAGAATTTCTGTTTAAGAGTAGTAGTGCATGTTACAATTTATAGGTCATTCATCTGTGCATGAGTACATCGGTACACTAAAGCAATGTATTCACTAGGGGACAAATTGTCCCTCAACAGCACGTGCGGCATAGAGTCTACGTGACGTTGCAACGTCGTGTACTGTTCCGCCACGTCGCGCACAACATAGCGCGGCATTTCTACGTGCCGTGGCAACGTTGCCATGCGCACGGTACCCGAGCGTACTCACTGCAACATTCCGCGGAGCGTCAGTACCACGTGGTATGTTTACAAGTGAATACGCATGCGCTGTATCTGTCAAGATGACAATGCGAGGAAACGAAATCGTTCTTGAACTGATCGAGCTGTATCGATCGAAGATCGCATAGAATGTCCGTCCTTCTTTCTCTTTGTAGTTAATAATTTCGCATTCTCCTCTTTTTTCTCCTCTTACTTTTCGATAAACTCATTAACATAAACAGATACGCGGCTGTCATCATAACCTCATAGGGCGATATATTTCCGTGACGTCTGGAAAACAATAATTATTTGCAAAAAGGACCTTGTTTTTAATAATATTCAATTTATTACAGTAAAACCTCGTTAATTTGAAATTGCGACCCAAAAAAACATTTCGAATTGCGCGGAACCCCGTTTTCGCCAAATGAGATACCGCAGCTGTCAAATAACCTCACCGGATGACATTTCCGCGACAAGATATGCGAGTCCCGGTGTGTACACGTCAAATGACCGCGTCATTGTCCCCGAAACATGAGCGTAGATGTTGATGCGACATGCCGAGCGGAATGTTTCGCGATTTGTCCCCTAGTGAATACATGGCTTAAAACAGAAGAGTATGTCCTTATACCAAATCTCTTTTTCCCATCCTTTTATTGAAGGTTTATCAACATAACATTATAAATTGTTATGAAATATGCCTGTATATTTGCATTTTTATGATTTTTTTCTGGTAGGTATCTCAAATTGATGCGTTAAATTTTGATCGATCTAATAATACGATTTTTGTTTCATTGTAACAGTAAATGATTGGGTGAACAATCACTGGTACAATCTAAACTGCCAACGATTACATGACCGTTTGCAGTCATCGGTATAATCGAATACTAATCACACAATCATACTCACAATTTTTCAGTTTATTCATCATTAGTATCTTATATTTTATTAGCACGGAAAATTATTATTTTAAAAATTCTATCTGGTTTTTTTAAATGGAAAAAATTTATTACATTATGTTTCAGCTAAAATTTCGACATAATATAATTAACTTATAATACAATATTAATATTAATTATTTTTGTTTGTGTTGTTGGATTGCAACTATTTTTTTAGGCGAGATGTGATTTATGAGTTTTATAAAATCAATAGGTACATAGTTATATTTCAGTGTGCCAGGGAAATTTTATATTTTGAATAGTATATAATAAGGATAAAGGTTGGGATTCTGTGCAAGAGGGTTGACATTAATTATGTCAAAAACGATGAGCTCTTCTCAAGAGCATCGTCAAACACGTAAGGAATTTTGTATTTTATTAATTCCCTAAGATTCTTTTGAGATATTTTGAATACTTCTGGGAATTTGTACTGAGCCTTTTATACTCCAGACACAACACTTCACCATCCTATAGAGTTTAGTAAACATGTGAGTAGTCAGTCTAGAGACATAATATTATAAAAACATGTTAACATGAGTAATATATTATAAAAAATATAATGATACCATTTTTATGTTCAAAATATAACGATAACTATTTTGTGCACAAAATTACCAATTGATCGCTTTCGAGTATTGCGTATTTTTTTTGTTTCTATTTTTTTCTATTTAATAGTAAAATAACGGAACAATGTTTAATGAATCGAGAATAATATTTCTGATACACATAGCCTTAACGGCATAAGCCTTAGTTTTTAATTAATTGAATCACTTATACGACATACATTTAAAGCGTTTTTGTAAATAAGTTCCGTGAAGGTTTACTTATTTTTAATTAATTGAAACATGTTTCGCCTAATGAGGCAATTATCTATATTATAATTGAAACTCAACAACTTGTATTTGTGTAAATGTTAATTATAAGAAAACGATAGTTTAATGAATTTCTTCAGATAGATAGTGTTATACCTTGCAACACGATACTTCAGCAGGGCAACACTGCTCTGACACACTACATACATTTTTTGTTTACGCTTTTTCTCTTCTCTCTTTTGTTTTATATAATTTTTATTGTATTCAGAAATAAAGGGTATTAAATTATCCATCCATAAATAAAATCAAATACAACAGATAACAGTATATCTCAAATGAATATTAATGACTTCTTCTTCAGCAGCATAATAATTTTGTGGTGACATTATTAATATAATTTTAAAAAATAATCTAAGTTTTCACCACTTTTGTATTGAAAAATATCAACATGTGTCAGAGCCCATGCCTCCTTCGTCAGGATACAAATGTATACTAACAAATTAAATTTAAAAATCGAAGTATAGACGATCAAAATAAAGAAAAAAATTTATATGAAAAATATATACATTTTTATAATGACGAAGGGGCCATGGGCTCATAAACATGTTGATATTTTTCAATACTAAGTTAATTTTTATTAATTAAAAGAATATTAATGAGTTGGATCAAAAACTAGTGATTATCCATTAACTATTTTTATCTTTACATTCTGTAGTTTCCGACACTACCTTTCATCGTCACGGGAAATCCTTCAGTCTTTTACATAGAGTTTTCTCGCGTCTTTCTCAATATTATCCCCCCATTTTCTTCGATGTCTTCCCCGTAGACGTATTTCTTCGGATCGCTGGTACTGCGCCATACGTGGGTGTCTTGGAAAAAGCATTATTTAAAACTAGTATATTCGATCGATATTCAGTGTGACCACGCCATCTGGTTCGTTCTACAAAACTTACAAGATTCGCAGATATTTATTTATTTATTTATCTTAATAACTTAGACATATTGCATTCTATCTAATCATTTAAAAGATTTTATAATAAAAATTTTGCACTCCAATTTAAACCTCCTTGTATTCTCAATGTTTTGAATTTCCTTTGGCAGGCTATCGAAGATTTTTATACCTTTATACATCATACAATTTTGTGAGGTGTTTTTCTTTTTCTTTGGTCTTATGTTGTCGCCTGTAGGAATGAAAATTCTTGTTCAACTTCATCCTGTCATCAAAGTATTTGGGTACTAATCCATGTTAAATTTTAAATATTTGCACCATTACATTTCTTTGATTTACGGTTTCCAGCCCTAGGGCTTTCAATATTTTTGTTATTTTAGTTCTCCTATTACACTTCAGCATTATGCGCATCGCTCTGTTTTGTACTATTTGTAGTTTCTTTAGCATTCCTTCGTTGCTTATAAATAATATACTTGAACAATAATCTATATGCGGGAGAATCATATTATTCTAAATAAATAAACTTGTATTTTTATTTAAATATCTTCTTATTCTTTCAGGTAAGGACACTTTTTTAGCGATTTTCTTCACAACAAATTCAGTATTTTTTGTAAATGTTAGTTTTGAATCTATAATAACACCTAGGTATTTTATAATTTCTACGTTTTAATATCTCATTTTCTAGTTTCACATTATATTTGGTTGTTCCTTTTTTGCTTCCAATTATCATACATTTTGTTTTTCAAACATTTAATTGAAGCTTGTTGAATTGGACCCATTTTGATATTTCCTCCAGTTCTTTATTTCTGCTGTAGATCGCTGTTTCCGGGTCACTATCCTCTATTTAACACAAGCACGTGAAATTCATCGATCACGATATTTTATTTTATTATTTTTTAGGTGTTTCCTAGTACAAGAACATCATTGAGTTTTCTTAAACAACTTTAAAGATGATCATTATTGTAATTTGATAATTGACCTGAGCTTTTAGCCATAGACAAATTCTAATTCCCCAGGTTTAAGGTCTAGCCGCGGCCCCACCGTGTGTTATCGGATCAATTACTTTGAGCCAACCACAAACGCAGATTCTCTCAAACAGCAATTTTAGTTTTCAGGTTCTGATGTCCGATTTAGGTCGCTTTTTGTACCAAATTATGCTCTGCTCGGGACCGTGTTCTCTTCAAACACAATTCTTTCTTTTTCTCTTTCAATTTATGTATTTAATTAATATTTGGTTCGGAGATTTTACCCAAAAACAAAGCGTCAATTATTTTTTTTATCCGTAGCTTTGCGCAACTAAATGCAGATGTGTTCATTTTTTTATATCTTTCATCAATATTAATAGCTAGCTGTAACGCATCAAAAATGACGCATGTCGGTTCCCAAGCAATAAGTATTTATTTATAAATGAAAAATAAAAAAAATCTTCCGGTTTGTGTCTTCTGGGGTATTGTGCCTTTCTGGCCGATGTTTCGGATCCCATTGCAGGGTCTATCGTCAGGGCTGATGTGCCAGAGAGGTCATAAAAATACGGCATAATATCCCAGAAGACACAAATCAAAATATTCAGTGGCCGTGAAAACCTTAATGTTTTTTTTTTAAAAGCAATGTTACGGACGCTACAGGAGTTACGGATAGACATACAACGAAATTATTATGATTGGGAAAAAACATAATAATTTTGTCGCGTTGAGATTTTTGTCTTGGACTATTTGTATTTGGAACAAATTCCCCTTCTATCTTTTATAAATATAATAAATAAATATAATAAATAACCGTACACTATTTGTGTTTCGACCAAATTTCAGTGGGCCTTTTGCTGTTGGAACAAATGTCCGTGGACCAAATTTCCGTGGATCTTTTGTTGTTGGACCAAATTACCGTAGACTTTTTGTGTTTTTGTGTGGTTGGAGCAAATTTTCGTATAAATTTTGTCTTTTGATCAATATTTTTGTGGACTTTTTGTCGTTGGACCAAAATTCTGTGGTTCTTTTGGCGTTAGACCAAATGTCCGTGGACCTTTGTCAATCTCAAAAAAAGAAATATAAAATAAAAATAAAAAATTAAAATAAAAATTTAAAAAGTTACGGACGTTACATGAATTTATGGACAGACAAACAGACAGACAACGAAATTATTATTTTTGAAATTTAAATCTTTCAAACATCATGGGTCATATCACACGCCCATTTTTCGTGTCATGAGACTCATGCGTCTTCAGCGTCACTACGGAAACTTATTCACATTACGGACAGAATTATGCACGATTTTAAATGTCAAACATTTGAAATCGTTTTGCCGTTATTAACTCTTTTAAAGTCAACATTCTTAAAGCCAACATTTGTGCCATCGGCGAATTTAAAACGTTAAATATATAATTTAATACTAATCCTAATGCATTGTTCATGTCATGAATGAGGAAAGAATGATAAGAAAGATATATAATGCAAGTGTTGACGGCGCCAGAAAGAGACGGCGACCACGGAGGACGTGGCACGACCAGATTAACCAGATACTGGAAGATGGTCCTGTTAGAAGCCTCAACAACCGTCGAGCTTGCATGCGAAGATGTATGAATGTAGATGAAGCGATAGTTGTATGTCAGGACAGAAGAGTATGGCGCTCTATCCTCTCTGCCTACCCCCATGGAGAAACGGCGTGATGGTATGTTAGTTAGTTAGTTAGCTGTTCATATCACTAAAATTTTTGTATTGTTATTTACTAATTTTACTGATTAAACTTCTCTTTTTAATTTACACAAAATTATAAGTGTACTTAAATATTTTTAACTGCAATCTAAATTTACACAAATCTATTATATGTACTTGAATATTTTAATAGCAATCTAAATATACACAATTTTATCATGTGTACTTGAATCTTCTAACTGTATATCTTTCTTATCGTCGCTGTATATATAATTAAGCCTATGTGCCGTTTTAGTACATTCTGAGATAAACGAATGAAACTGTTTTAAAAAATAATTGCACAGACTAGATTTATAAAAAATATTTTAAATAATTACTAGGTAGACTTTCCAGATGAACGGCAATGTTTTTTTTAGTATATCTCTATTATTTATTTGAAAAATTGACAAATCGATTCATTCATTTGAGAATGTATTATATATATATATGTATGTAATATATACAGTAACGTTATGTTATTTTTTTATTTTATATTTTGTAAAAGACTTTAAGGGCGTTAAATAAATAAATAAATAATTTTATTACCTACTATAAGTTATTTTAAAAATACCGTCATTAAAAATATTATGCTATCTAATATTCTTGTTATTATGACTAACCCTTACTAAGAGAACCACTTTATAATACGTGAAACACACTTTTGAAATAAATTTTTACTCAATGAAATATACATTTTTAAATTTATACGATAAAATTTAATTGAAATAACGCCATCCTGAACGAGAGATTTTTTGAGTTTAAAAATGAAGGGTCGTACGAAATAAATGTAGGATTTTTTTTCAAATAGAGATACAAACACACAATACGCATCACATAAATTTGTGTTTATTTTATTATTTTCAAACCATACTTAAACACATTCCCTATGAAAATA
>JADDOH010017224.1:0-28196 GCA_016648135.1 Agrypnia vestita | reverse complement strand
AGGTATATAGTCTAACCTAACCTAAGTTTATACCCACAAAATTTGGGTCTCGTAGTACAAGCGCAAATTTCCCCCCCTACGCCGTAAAATTTCAAGATGTTTGCCGGCTGCTGTACCTCCTAGAATAATCGTTTTATAACTTTACCAAGCTGAATTTATAAAAATTGTATCAGTAATTAACAATATTTCTGTACTAGATGCAGACTGCATTCGAGAGGGATAAATTCAGTCGCCCAACAAAATGACTTTAAAAAAGTAATTAACGGTAAATATAACAAAATGTTAGTAAACTTAGTAAAAACCACTACCAGATTTACGGTCTACCGGTTTCGAGACGTACCGTCTCTTCGTCGGGACAAACACTACACTACTAGATTCACAACACTATACACCACAACCATAGTATTGTCAAACTATCTATAAACAAACTATCACCACTATTGTTCACACGCGTGTTAATCTTGTCAGGGACAAGCATGCACTGATTATGAACCATCAAACTACCGAACAATTCAGGGATCTAACGAGAGAGAGACCGGTAGACCGTAAATCTGATAGTGGTTTTTACTAAGTTTACTAACATTCTGTTATTATTTCTAACCACAAAGTTAATGCTTTAAATATTAATAACGGTAAATATTTTTACGACAGCCAATAGAGGAGTTGTGTTTGCCAATTATTGAAGATCGTTACACAAATAATCAAGAGACTAGACACTTTTCTACATGAATTGCAATCGAGCGTTATGAGAAAGAAACGTTTCGAGGCAACGCGCTTCTTACTTAAGCCGCGGAAATTGTATTCATCACGAATAATTAAGATATAAGCTGGGCATACTTCGGTAGTATTTCAATTTGAAAGAATCTTTGGTTTGAATCGATCAGTGATGGCATTGTTCCTATTTGGTGATTTTAATTATTGTGCCACAGTGATGTCTGTTTCATCGATACACATTGTAAGTGATCGATGTTTATTTCAAAACATCAATACAATTCTTAATTTTATTCTCTACCTAATTGTAGGTACAAAGTCAATGTTCTTTATCATTACGTGAGATATTGTACAAATTTTACGCAACGAACTGCCTTTTTTTGATCAAAATTGATCAAAAATATTGTGATCAATTTTTAATCGTTTCATTTTATTTTGTTTATTATTAATTATAATATAATTTGAGAACTCCAGAGAAAATATGAAAAACTTTTTTTACCAATATATCGCATCCAGAGTGTAAGACTATACCGCCTTTCCAAAATATGAAATCTGAGGTTAAAAGTTTTCTATTTTCGTAATTCAAATAGTGCTGAGAGCTTAAAAAGTTATACTTTCGTTTATCAACATGACAAAATATAATTTTTATTTCTTATATCGCAGAAATTACATTTCAAAGGGATATTCTTGCACTCAATTTGAAGAAAAGTGTATCAATTGTATTTATCCGGCAAAAAAAACGGTTTCACCATCACTATGGTCAAACCGTTAATATAATCAGTAACACACGGTACAGTTATAGATATTTGTATTTGAATATATCGGTGATTGGTAACTGAGATAAAACTGTAGTCAAGTAACGATAATTGCCCGTCGAAATGCAAAAAATTAATTACCAATTGTCTATACAATTATCTACAGTTAGTGTGTTATATAACAAATTAAAATACTATTACTAAAGTGTACCTACCACCTTTCATTGTAAAACAATAATGGAAAGTCACACAAAGATGATCTTTTCGTACGTAGAAAAACCAACATGTAGAAAAATGACAATCCGAGGTATCCAACTGAAATGACAAAATACTCGTGAATTTGAAATAGAATTAAAAAAACTACTACAGTTTGATTTTTGTACAGTAAGAATTGTATAAAAACATTTAACACCCTTTTTTTAATTTGACTTATAATTATATGCAACATTCACATTACCAATACGCGTAGTACGCGAGGCCTCGGATCGTCACCAAATCGGATAATGATGTAGAAATGTACGACCATGTAAGGATGCGAAAATAGGCACAGATAGTAAATTGTTATAAAACTAGTTAAAAAAACCTTATTACATGTGATGAATCAATTGCTTTCGATGATATAATAAAATAATATTTATTTTTACATATTAATGAACGTGTTTTAATAAAAAAAACCTTTAAATAACGCTTGAAGTCTCAAAATGCAGGAGTAAATACAATATATTGTTTATAATCATCTTTTTATATGAAAAAGGTGTTTAAAAATCATCAAAAATGCAAAAATTTATTGTAAAGATAAAAATGTATGATAATAACTTTATCAATATTGAACATTTCTTAATTATTTTAGCACGGTTTTACAACCATGTTACTAGCTTTATGCTCGTAAGAAAACATTCTGTGTACATATAAATATTCGGCCGCCGTCTGTCAATTAATGATCATATTTTCTTAATTATTGTAAATAATGTTCAGTTTATTATCTTCATCCTTTATCAAATGTGGCTATTTATTTAGATTTGTATAGTGTATACATTGAGTATTTATTTGAATCATAATGTATTAATAAGAATTTAGTATTTTGTGAAAATGTGTGTGCTAACTATATTTTTTCTGTTCGTTATGTTGGTAAATATTAGGAGGAATACATTGATTATTAAAATTTTTCCATTTTCGCAACATCAAAGAGAATGGCTTGCGTAGTCTAGTCGCGAAGCCCACCTTTGACAACAAAGGTCTTGGGCTTCAGTTTAAGGGTCAGAGAGTCCTGATTTGAAAGGTTAGATTAGTCTGAAAATGGTTATAATGTTAAATATTTTCATAAAATTGATATATTTATTATATGGTATATATAGTTGGTAACAACTTACGCCTACTGCTCGTCAGAGAATGTATTGCACGAGTTTGCTATCACTCTTTTTGTTACATCGTATCTTAGAACTACGATCACTATCGACTATTGCGGGAATTTACTCGCTGATCACAAATTGCTGATCAAAAGCTCTGATAACGCCAAAATGTGATGCAAATGAATGCAGTCTTTGTCCTCTGCTTACACGAGGTTGTGAGCAGCTGAGTGGGTAGAGACACGGAAATAGCTCTAAAGGCAGCGAATGCTTTCAGTGGAAGTAAATTTTAATTGTGATGCTACTGTTCCTATAAGACCCTAAGTTGTTTTAGAAAAAGGTTGTGTTTATTTCATTGTTTTTACCCGCAGACAGAGCCTTTACAGTTTATAAATTGTAATAGTTTTGTTAATACACACACATACATGTATATTAACTGCGTAATAATCTATCTGTACCAAGTTACTCTTTATGAGAAAAAACAAGCGTCATTGCTCTCTCACTTATGATATATTGAATTTTATACATTAAAATTTTTGTTCAGCTGCACTTTAGGACCATGAAGCTAATATTCCTAATTTTCAATGCTTTTATATCTTTCCTCCACTCCTAATACGAAGCCGATTACAAAGCAATTTTGTTTCATATTTACGATATTATCATAATTCAGTAGACCCCCGATTAACCAGAGTCGCATTAACCGGGTTACGAATTAACCGGGAAGTAAATTATTCCGTTTTTTTTATGTTTTATTTTTTATTTATATGTACTTACATATTTTATATTTATATAAAACTCGCGAAGTTATGAACACGCAGAATTGTAAAACTGTGAACATCCCGAATCGCGAAATTTCTGGAATCCCTGTCAATAACGTATTTATTTTGAAACAAGCGCGCCGCGAGTCTAATTATGAACACGTACCTAAGTGGTGTAGTTTGGACTTTTTAGTGATTTTTCTTATCATTTTAATGATTGTACATAATTCTCGCTTTTGATTAGTTATTTTTTTTAAATGTATTATATTGTATCTGCATTTGAATTGGGTAACCATCCAAGGTATTACTTACCTTACTTAAGTAAGTACCATGTGTTTAATAAAAATTTAATTCGATACCAGAACCATTCTATGTAAATTTTTAATGTGATGTTTTTATGGTATATTACATACCTACAACTATACCAGGAGGTTTGCCCCCTACTAAAATATTTATGCAAAAAAGAAAAATGTTTTCGGTTCCTCGATGTCAACATGATAATTAGAAAGTTAAACGAGCAATCTTCACCTTGACCAGACGCCACTCGAGTGAAAAACTTCTTAAAAAATTCCTCCGCCTGGGACATCTGACAGCCCGAATTTTTCGTGAATATTTTATAGTTATACCATAGCTAACCTTAACTTAGAATCATCGCGCATATACCGAGAAGTAATAGAAAATTTCATACATAAAAATAACATGAACAGTAGAAACGATTCCATAAGAATCCCAAACATTTAAAAATACTGCAAACCCAACATTGACAATTAACCCGCAAAATCCAACAAAAATAGAAAACCCAATTAGTAAAGTCATTACTCGTTCACAAAATCGGTTACTAAACAAATAAATCAATAATTTTTAGCACCTATTAAGATTTTTAACTCACTTTCATCCTGGCTCTTGCCCCGAACTTTACTCGTCCGGTTTTGGCCAGGATTCAAGATACGCCCTTGAGAATGAGTAGTGTTATCTATTCGAAACGTCGGTCTTTTTCGGGACTATTTGACGAGGGTTCCCCCAGAAAATAATTCGTTATATATATACATACAACTCATTATTATTACTATTACTAAATCGGACAAAGGATAGGGAAACTAGGATGAAAAACGAAAAGAACAACGGTGAAATATTGACGGGGCGGATTCGGCACAAGGAAAGTTGTTGGGCGATTAGCTACGCTGGTTGATGGAAAATAAATCTATCACCAGGGTATCACATGTTTTTTGGAAACAAAAACATTAGTAAAAGCAAAAAAGGTAAATGGAATAAAATGCAACCAGAATATTGTCCGTGGGAAACTAAATGAACTTTTTTTTTAAATATAGATGCGAACACAGAATTCGTGTCACATCAATAGATTTACTTTTTTCAAATTAAGCTAAACGCTTGTACTATGAAAATAGGACTAATTTGCTGGACTGGAGTGAGGTTCGAACCCGCGACCTTTGGATCACGAGGCGAGAGTCCTAACCACAAAACCAACAAGCTACTCATACATCATATCATGAATATGATTCTGCATCGGCTTAGGGCACACAAAAGCATCGAACTTTATTTGTTATAAGAAAGATAAGAATAAATGTTTTGAAAATTCATTTATTTTTTATATAGAAATGCATACATTTACGACCTCAACGAAAGATTAAAATAGAACTTGCAGGTCTACTGGAATAGGGCTCGAATCGCCGATCACTAGATATTATTATTATGTTTCATCTCATTTATTTTGAGTTACGCTGCGTGTGTCTATTATTTTTAAAGTAAGATATATTTAAAAATCCAAAAAGAAAATTTTTAAGACCACTAAAACTCTATGATTTCAATCTCTGAATTTTTCAGTAGAAAGGTATATTAATAATATTTTTGTCGACTTTTTATCGACATTGTTCAATTAATAAAAATGGTTCTTCACAAACTTTCTTGAATTCAGATGAATGTTTAATTTTTTCCCCGTTGGGGACAAAATCAGTTCCAAAAAATTTTATCCAATCTGAAAACAAAGGAAAGGTTATCCAAATACATCAGAAAATTGCCGATAAAAGTTAAAATAAACGTTTGCCCGGGAAGCGAAATGGTGGAATGGGGAGACGCAGAAGCTTGGGGTAGATTTGTTTGGTAGGTCGGTTGGCTCGCTTTGCTGGCGGTCCTGGGACTGGCGCGGCAATCAACAGTTGTTCCGCGATCTGAAAGCTACTGAAAAGCTTCGAAAATTTGCATTCGGATGCTGGTTCGAGGCTTGCTGGGCCTATGCTACAATGAGCATTAACAGCTCGGTAGATAATTTTAAATACGCTGAGACAAAACCTGTCACAGTGCTCAAGAGTACACATTAGTTAGCTTGCTATGATTTTTAGCCATATAACAGTCTATGAGGCCAAGGAGCGAAACGAATCACATATTTTAATAATAAACAGTTATTCAAAAGTTGAGAGCGATAAGATTCTTTCCACAACATGAAACATAATACAAAAATATAATATATATGTGCTATAATTATTAAAAAATAATTATAAAAAAACTAACCCATAAAAACAAAGTTTTATTATACTCCCTTTCTTTGTAAAACATAACAATTAAAGACGAATTAAAACATATAACATAACACTAAACTTGCTGGAATTTAATATATTTCTAAAATGTCAGATGTTTTGAGCTTTGATATGATACTTCATGCTTTGATGATTAAATTCATAAAACATTTGTCAGTCAACTTAATCAAGATTTTGATAGATTCAATTATCAGAAATATCGTATCTTATGAATTTCCAGCGTCAAATGATTTAAAATTGTCAGAATCAGATTTGACTAATGTAGAATTCTTCAAAACTTATGAGAAATCTAGAAGAAAGACATTATTATTCGATTTCTTCCCAAAAACCGAAGGGTGCTGTCATCTGTGAAACAATTGTCATAAATTTTCGAAACTCGTAGTGAAGTACCTAAAACACCGACGGAGTAATTCAAATTTTAAATATTCCGTGACGTCGTCAGTCCGCCGTTGGTAGTAATCAAACTTTTCTTGCATACTGCCATACTGCGGTTCAAACGGAGTATAACGTTAGTGTTTTGATTTAAACCTGGTATGGATTTTGATATTTTTTAAGTGATTATATACCTATATTTTTAATTTTAATGGTTTTACGTTTTTTAAAATCATATCGGTTATTCTATTCATTTCCATGGTTTCCAATTTGAAAAAAACCATTAAAATTTCGAAAAATCCAAAATTATACTATAATTATTTTAAACGAAAATTTGTTAAAACATTTTCATCATCGCCACGAGTCTGCCTGTAAAGTTTCAGCTCGATTGGATGACGGCAAAAGAGTTAAAAATCGATCCAAAGTTTTTTCGACAGACAAGCAGACGCTACGAGTTAAAAGAAGAGGAGTAAAAAGAATGCACATATTTCAAAATAAATAACGTATAGGCGACTATAAATGCATGCACTGTAGTAAGACATATTAACTTCTTCCATTATGCTTCGGTATGCTGTAAGTATTGTACAGTATTGTATTATATTGTATACAGTATTATATTATATTGTAGTGATTAGCCTCCACAGCTCTGAGATTTATCGCTCTTCTCTGCCTTAGCATTCAACTGAACTCTTACAAGTCTTCTGTAATAAATATCGAAAAATGAATCCAGGATCGCTCCGACGAGCCATCAGTTGAGATATGAATATTCCGAGGAGCATTACTAACGCCAAGGTTCATAAAATACTAATCGTCCTTACCAACCCAGTAGTGAAAATACTGTGTCGAAGTATAGATCAAATGAATTTCACTAGGGAAGCTTGGTGAGAGTAAACTGAATAACAAAATTAGTTTTTCTAGCTCTTTTTAATCGGATAATAGCTTTTCAATCACAAAGGAAAATAAATTTTCTTTCCAATTTGACGCCTTAATAGATTCGTTTAGTCAAATTTTTCGAGCATTAATTAGTGCGAAGCATTATGAGAGTGAACCAACGCTTACAAATATCTGCGCTATATGCCGGATGCCGGATGCAGATATGAAAATACATACAGGTAAAATAGTAGATTCAGACAGAAGTATTTTGGCTGGGTGATTAAATTTAGATGCTTTTGGGGTGATTTTTTCTGCATTCGGATGATTGTTGCCTAAATAGATAATAGGTATAGAAGATATGGACTGAATTCAGAGGAGATAGAATGGGGATAACTGAAGCGAATTGTTATACATAATATGTCCGTGAAAGCTGGACTCATGTTTCTTAAATATTTATAATCTATCGATCACTTAAAATAAACTTTTATCAATTTAACTAATCTGTGTGTAGTTTTACAGAAAATGTATCCAGTTAAATACATATGTATTTTTACTTCCTTTCTTAACTCGTGGCGTCTGCTCGCTTGTTTTCGTGACGAAAAAACTTTGGATCGATTTTTAACCCTTTTCCCGTGATCCAATCGAGCTGAAACTTTGCAAGCAGACTCGTGGCGATGATCAAAAAGATCAATCAAATTTTAGTTAAGAAATAATATTAATTATAATTTTGGATTTTTAGATATTTAAGAATGTTCTTAGGTTTTCACGGCCACTGAGAATCTTCAAGTTTGTGTTTACTGGGGTATTATGCCGTGTTGCCAACACATCAGCCCTGATGATGGACCCTGCAATGGGATCCGAAACGTCGGCCCGAAAGGTCGGCATAATACCCCAGTAAACACAAACTTGAAGATTTTAGACATTTTAATGGTTTTTTCAAATTGGAATCATTACAAAAGTTTGATTACTACCAACGGCGCCGGCTGCCCGATAATGTCACGGAATATTTAAAATTTGAATTACTCCGTCGGTAGGTCTAAGAATTTCGAAAATTTATGAATTGGTTCATAGATGAGAGCACACTTCGGTTTTTTGGGAAGAAATTAATTAATAAAGAGATTTTTGACATAATTATTTGTCTAGATATGTTTCATTTTCAGTCAATAAATTATTACATGATGGTAAACTTAATTTACAAAGAAAGGGAGTAAAATAAAAACTTGTATTTTTACGGGTTTTCGCAAGTGAAAATAGCAAATATGTCAACATAGGGTAGGTTGGTACTTAGTAATAGAAATGTCACGATCTTTGTATTAGCATAATATATATTGCGTTTTCGAAATTCCGATGCTTGAAAAAGCCACGTAGATGTATTGTGACATCACTTGAATTAGTCGCAAAATGCCACCATAACTGCATGCAGGGCCTAGCAAGCAATCGGCGATAGCCAATTGCTTATCTGCTAGCATTTAAATAAATATCTTTATTGTTAAATGTGTAGTCATTGGCTGTGTTAAAGTTTGTCTCTTTTGACGTTTGATTTTTAATTTTAGGATATTTAGAGATTTTATATTTATTTCTTCGGAATTCAATACAGTATGTGTATTTGAAACGAAAATTGCTATGCTATAATTATTAGATTTAATTAATGATTTTTTTCTCATCTCCTTCAAATTCGATTTCGATACGTTCTATAAAAGTGTAAAAATGTATTCAATTTTCATTTTTTGTGTTCAAATTATATATTTCAAATAATTTGTATATGTCAATATTAATTAATAAAAAAAATAGGAAGTAAAAATATTTGTTTCCCCCTAAAATGCTTCATGCATCGTGTGTGTTGAGTAGATACAAATATTTTACTATAACCATCTAAAAACTGCACATTTTCATTATTTTTCCACGTAGTTGCCATTTAAATTCTAAAACCATGACGTTTGTTTTGGATGGCTTTTCTTAGCTTGAGGTCCTGCCTGGGTCCCAGCACTTCGCCGATGAAGAAGAGTTTTTTGAATAAGAATTTCAAAATTCGTTAAATGCTTAAAATTAAATGGCGACTTTTTGGTAAAATAAAGAAAACAAGTCTCCACACAATCCTCGAAACAACAATAAACAACAAGGTTGAAACATGGTTGAGATCAGTTTTGCAGACTAACAAGAAAAAATAAAAGATGAAATAAATAAATCTACCAGCAAAACCAAAAGAAAATATATAAAATACATTACAGAAGGATGGATGACAAAAGACATCGAAGTCAAAAAATACAAGAAATAATACATATAAAATAAGGATGAAAGAAGATCATAGCATCCAACAAACTAATTACTACAAGCATTGTCAAAAAGTTTCTAAACGTCCATTGAGAAGGCAAAAAGAAATCATTACAGTTTACGTTTCAATAATGCTGATGGGAATATTACAAACTGCGGAAAGTGACAAAAAGCTTAGAGCACATACATAAAATAAAACTCAAAAAGGAAAATTGGATTATAAAGGTAGACCTTGTAGAAATAGACCCTGTAGAAAGACCTTATTGAAATCCTAAAGCTTATATATAAACTAACGGCGAAATAGAAGACAGAGACATCAAATTACAAAAAATCATGAAACCCATCAACACTACACTAGAACATCTCAAAATACTCAAAACGATCATCTGCAACTATCGGACTGCAACTATATAACGACTTACCACAACAGACAAGATAACTACATCTTCACAGATTTCAAAAAGAAGCGACAAATATATAAAGAAGAACATAGATAGAACTGTAATCTTTTTTTCTCTTTTGAATATATATTTTCTTTCATTATTCTAATGTTTACATAGGTATGTTAATGAAAAATTTAATATTCATAAACCTCTCGAGTCTCTCATTTTTTTCTTTCTAAATAAAATAAAAAGTATGTAGTTTTATAGTTAAAGGTGTGAATAATAAAATGTGTATCTATGTTGTTTTTATTTTTAAAGCCTAACGGAGTTTACTTTCCGAATAGCTCTCGTACGAGTATAATTGTTTAAGCCACCGAAAGATCTCGGACGAAGGTGAAGCATTAGTTTCAGGGCCAAAAATAAATCTTTGTTCAGGCCCATACTAATAACAAAGTTTGAGTAAACATGTTAACTTTATTCAACGCAAACGCACATTTGTGAATGAAATGTAGATTTGCCGACACTCAATTGCGTTTTCTTTCCCCAACCAATGCGGGAGGAATTTAGCTTAAGTAAATTTTAATTAATAAAATAAAAAATTGGTGTATATCCAAAATAGAATTTAATTTTACGGTGTATGTATGAGCGGATGTATGATTTCGCTATGGAAGACCGCCGAGTAAAAGTATGCAAGATCTCTGAGTGTAAGCATCTAAATTGAAGGAGTATAGAATATCGTGCATGAAAAATTTCCGATGAAAGAGCTGCCCCGAGTGTTGACCGCCAGACACTTCGTTAATGTGCACGCGAAAGAACACATCGACGATGTGTCTGGCGTGCACTGCAATTTTCAGGGCTTTTTACATCCATTCGTGACTGCGGACGAAACATGGATCCTCTACTATACATCTGGGTATAAGCTGCAGTCAAAACATTAGACAGCGAGCAATGAAAGTACGTCAAAGAAGACGAAGACCATATTGTTGGCTAGGAAGGTAATGACCACTGTTTTCTTATAAATTCCAAAGAAATACTCCTTATCAACTACTTGAAGAAGAGAAAAACAATAATAGAAGCCTACAAAATATTAAGTGGAAGGTTTAAAAGAATGGTTGAAACAAAAACGGCCGAGGTTGACGCATGAAAAGTACTTTTTCACAGAGAAACGTCGCCCCGTCCCACACATCCATCATCATCCAACGGCGGTATTGCACGAATTAGGCTTCCAATTGATTTAAATTTTTTTTGGGGGTCATTTCTAGGATTGGTCTACACCAAGCACTCGATCTCTCCAATTCTTTCTATCACCTGCCAGCCTCTTCATCTCTCGGTAGGTTAGTGCTACAGCGCACATCTCCAATAATCTGGTCTATGTAGCTTGATCTCGGGCGGACTCTACGATTATTGGTTTCAATATTTTCCTCGACCATAATAATAATAATATTTGGATTGGATCATTTGTATAGCGCCGTTTTCGTGAGTACTCACCTCAAGGGCGGCTAACCATGGTAAAAAAAGATTTCTCGCCATCTTATTCTCCGGACATGACCCCGCCCGATTCTTTCCTCGAATGAGAATATCATGGCCGTCAATGCGTCTTTCACAAAATCTACTTTTTCGACGGAATGATAAATTGGAATCTCGCAGGACCAAGCGTACAGTTGTTAATGTAGATTTAAGCATTGAAAAATATAATTGTTTTTAATTTAAAAAAACCTGTCTTTAACTTGCTTTTTTACCATATTTATCAAACAAACCTCGCACCTTGTAGACAACGATAATTTTAATATTTTTATCACTGAAATACTTTATTACAATCATTAAAAATTAATTTGACCTAACAAAGAACTAATTGAGGTTTCGATTTCTACTTCAATATCTTCATTTTTAATCGGTATACACAACAGCTTATTCTCGCATTGTATGTTTCCCGATTCTTCCATATTCATAACTGTCTACCTTTTCCAATTTTTGACGTTTTTGATTACCCTAACTCCCCTTCTCAAAATTGAACCATTTGGTCTTGAAATATATATATTATTCGCCCTCGATTGGTCTGTTCGTGCTCGCAATGCTGGGGCAGCAAAATTGGCTAATAAAATAACCGAATTATAAATTTATCTACCAAATTCAAATAAAATTAATTAAAATTCCCCATTATTTCGATCATTCTACGACTGAAAGAATGAAGTAAACTCAAAAGCACGATGTAAACATTATCTTTAGAAAGGAGAAATTCAATAATGGTGCAAAATACTTTATTGTGAAGTGCTAGAAGGAAATGAAGATTAAACTTAGGTAGGAGTCGAATTTGTGTTTAAGAAGCCTTAGAAAATTTCAATTTTATTTAAGGTAACTTTGAAGTCTGAATCGGCCGAATTGTTTGAATGTTTGAGAATTTATCAAAAGCATAAAGGATTTGAGCAAACTGCGGCTAAATTTTAATCATTTCATTTGAGATTAAATTCTTCTCTAAAGAATACCTAGTTATATGTTTTATGCTTATTTTCTGAAGCCCAATACTTTTTAGTATTTACGTTGGATATCTACAATATTCGTCGTTATAATATTATCCGACATGCCATGTGAAAATTTTGAAAGAGTACCTCTTCTGTCATTAAGGCGTATAATTAATTGAATCTGCTTAACGAAACGGGTCATGGCAGAGATAGATGTTTCAGGATTCCCGGATTAATCTGATTTCCTTGTAAGTATTTTAAGGACTTAAAACTTGTTTGAAGGAATTACGGGTCCACCTTGAGTTAATCTTAAGGCGCTATACACATGATTCACGTTTTTGCAATCTGAAGAGTTAAATAAGTGTAAAGTTTTCGAATCTTGTTGCCAAAATTACAGAAACATACATTCAATTAATTTTATTGTGAAAGATACATTCACTTTTAAAGCATTTCTTTAAAAAAAGTCAACAAAATACTTTGCGATTATCATAAATAAAATTAATCCCGAAGCACTGTTTAAACTTTCTAGCAATAGAGTTATCTTTGCTACACTTTTTCTCGAAATATTTCCACATAAAGACCATATATTTGTTTATAAATTGAATAAAAAAAGTTCAAACAGAAAGTTTGGGGGAGAATATATTATTATTTTTGGGTAGGTTGTTAAATACAACGTTTACAAAAAGATAAAAATTCACGTTCCGTCTCCTATATTGCAGCATCCAAAAAACCATAAAAAGGATTGAATTTTTTGATTAAATTTTACCGTGGTATTAAGATAATTTCATTGTCATTAATACAAAAATATTTAAAAAAATATAACTTATCCCCAAAAATTTTAAATAATTCAATAACAGAGCCCATAAAAAGTGAACAAAAATATCCTTTCAGACGCTGACCGGACATCGCTCAGTTAACACCGGAAGACTGTTGTCCCGCGATTCTATATAAATTATATCTCAAATGCCTCGTAAACATTAAGCAAATGTTAGAAAATGAATGTTACTAATGTGAGGAATTGGTTTTACAAATAGCATTCTGAAAGAACATAGCTAAATCCTTTTAAAGAACGTTTCAAACATTTATATGTCAGGTTCAAACCACGCCGGCCATTTTATTTCCTAGCCTAGCTATCAAAAGTCGGTGAGTTTGTCGAATGAATTTAACGTTTTTTTCATTATTCCTACAAATTTTTTAAAAATAATATCATATATATATACTTTGGTCTGTAGACACATTAAATTTTAACACTTTTTAGTACCTCTTTTGTGATATTTTCATGAGAATAAGGAACCATTTTCCGCTTACGTTTAAGGAATAGTGATGGGATTATTTCAATCGGCATTTTTGTTCGGTACCGCACGATTATATTTTGACTGTATTTTTTTCAGTGAAACGGATATTAAATTATGTGCGATTTACAATCTTCGATTAGTAAAAATATGACAGGGAAAAATTATAGATATCTTTTAATATTTCTTTCGCTAATTTTAAGGAATATACTAAAGGCCCATCTCTGTCATGTTACGCTGTATACCTGGGCATTTTAATTCCACAGTGGAATAATTTAACTATTAAAAAAATAAGAAAACATTGAGTTTAAGTACATTTACATCCGTATTCTGAAGATAGAAATGTCTGGATCTTTAAGATCATTATCCCAACACTTAATAGGCGATAATAAAAATTAAAAATAAACGAGACATAGCTTTACGTCGGTGTTTGTTTCTGTACGTTTCTACATGAGAGAGATTTAGAGCGAGGGAGAAAGATGTAAATTGTTATCTGTCATATGTCAAGATGGAAAAATTTGAATACGCGGTAACGCGGTCATGACAATTTTAGCCATAATATTTCATCTGGACGCTGTGGATGAAGGAAGTTTTAGAGCCGTAGAATAACAAAATCCACTCTGAATGAAGTTAGATTGTCATATGGTGGAGTATCTACAAATCTATCGAACATTGAGTTAAAAATACCACTCCATTGCGTTAATAGTAAAACAAACCTTTGGATGAGTTGCTAAACTTGCTTCGAATCACACGTGAGTTGTGAAATACTCGGAAAGTACTGCAATACGTAATTAAGAAGTGTCAAAATTTTCTCCGTTCATAAAAATGCGTAGCAAATTTGTGTTTCTCATATCTTACTAAGATATTCATTATAATATATGCGGATCAATCGCCGCATTGAAAATTATTTGGTTAAGCATACATTATTTTATTTATGCTTATAAAAGTTTGATTTTTCATAGTTTTCCAACAGCGTTTCATCTTAATGCCTTTATAAGATGAAATGTGTCTAAAAAAATTTAAAATGTAGAACTAAAAAACAAGGGTTTTTCTTTCCATACGTGTGATCGCACAATCTAGTAAGGTGAAGACCTGATTTGTCCATTTCGATGAATCTAATCTTGCTTCATCAAAAAAGAAGGTGAAACAAAATTGATCACGCTCCTTAGAGGTTGTTTTAATCAAGCGGCGTTCGTTAATCTAAAAACGGCGTCACAATGTTATACAATAACTGTCAAGATACAAAAATAGCAATATTGCTTAGTTCAGAATACGGATGATTATCATTTTATTTGACTTGTATTTATGCGAATTAATTTTAAATATTCGATATAAGTTACTTTCATGAAAGTCTTATGTTTTAAAAAGATAATTCAGAATTTTTTTATTTCTATATTATCTTAATATTTAACTATATTTTCATGGGTGTACGACTAGTATATAATTAATAATGACTCTTGCGTGACCGCGAAACATGAACTGAGTTCTGATTGCTTGACACATTCTAAATATCTAAAGTCGTCTTTCCAGCAGTTACGAACAGGCAACGAAATTATTATATTTAGATATTTGAGGTTACATTTCTGTAAGTATGGGTTTTATTTCTTTTCATGAAACTCGATAAAGATCAGTGAAGATTTTTACAACTCAATACTTTGAGCATCATCAATATATAATTTTGTCTTTATTCTACTTTTTAAGTATAACTTCTACCGCGCTTACATGAGTATAAGCATGATTTTTTAAAGTGTTTTTTATTTAAATTATTTAACATTGATATTAGGTTAACAATAAAAAATTAAGTTTGAATTTACACACTTCATACAATTTTTCAATGCCAAAGAAAAAATAATAACACCTGTTACACAGGTAATCTTAAAAAATATTTTTCTTAAAAATCAGGACAATCCAAAGCAAATTTAGAGTGAAATTATGGGCGAAATTATACATTTAAGAAAGAAACAATATCCACTGTATTTTCGGTCGTATGGCATTGTCACATCTGTGACATCCTTAATATAAGTAACGAATAATTAGCGTATAACAAAATATCGTCAAACTTGCAAAACTTACGTTCATGTAGAAAGAGTTACGTATGTAGCACTACGCAGTTAAAAAGTCAGGAGTTAAAGTTTGCACATTTCTATTCCGTTTTATAGTATTATATATTTCGAGATCATCTTTCGTGTAACAAATAATTATATTATTAAACTAATGCCAATAGTCGATGTACGGAAGCCTCTTAAGGGATCGGCCAGATATCTGTTCCTACAAAATGCTCCATTCCTCCATTATACTAAAATAACAATTGCCAATAACATTCGAAGCATTATTAAAAGTTTAACAAAGAAATATTAATACACGAAATTAAAAAAATATTACAAAAACTTAATCAGAAATTCTCATCTTTGGGTTACCAGGATTGGGTACATTATCATATTTAGTATATTGATATATATATTTTTATTACTTTTAATATTTTCTCATTTTCTCGTACCAAACATTCTCAGATGTTAGGACTGCATGCCGTGGAAGAAAATAATAAAAAACTGTATAATTTATAGGAGAGCGGAGGAAAGCTAAAACCGATCCTAAACTTTTCCAATTTACAAACGATAGTTAGAAAACACGGTATTATATACTTCGAACACTATTTTATTTTATTACAAAATGTACAAAACAATACAACATCATTATGAGACAGATTATTATGGTATATCAAAATATGAATACTATGATAATATTACGAAATATATGTTGTATTCCGATTTTTTCCAAATAATTGGTTACGTAAATGTCATGCTGCGATGTTCCCACCGCACGCCCCTGATATTCCTATATTTTATAATGTTATGAGGCATACCTATAACTGATTCTCGGAAAAAAAAAACTATTCTAACTTGTAGGTTTGTTCTGTTACAAGATATTTGAAATTACACAATTAAATATTCTGAGAAACCGTTGGGCTCGATTGAATTAATACAATCTCTGTCTGCCTTTTACAATACCTTTTACAATACTAAACGAGTCTTTTCGATTAGCGCAGATATTTATTAGTCACAAAATTATATAGACAGGATATTAGTAAGGACAAGTTAAATAATGTTTGTATGTCATTTATTTCCGAGAAGAAAATATTGACAAAGTTTTGCACTTACACGTACTTTGAAATGAATAACAACTTTGAAAAGTTTCGACATCTAGTACGCATGGCCGGGTAAAGGATGGTCGCCGCCTAGGAAGATAAGTTTTTTTCCGTAGGTATGGAGTCGCTGGAATAAAAATATCTTCATCCTACCCTCTAAAGGTATTAACTTATTTCATAGTATATTTTCGCTCGCCGAAGCGAGAACGAGTTCTGTATCTCTCACTAACCCATTAACGAACATCACAAAATAGAAGCCAAATTTAATCGAAAATCACCAAACTATATAGAAAAATATTTTTTTTATAAAATTTATTTGGTAAATGTACAAACTTAAGAGTGTATCCAATATAATATAATTAATACACATTTATATTACACGCTTACCCACCTTTAAATGAAAATTTATTCTCTTGTTTAAAAGTGGGGGCATTGTCATATATGTATACATCTATTATTAATGAAATCGTTAGTGTAAGACATTAGATTAAGTAAGTAAGATATAGACAAAGAAACATTAGATTAAGTTATAAAAATTGAGACATTAAATTAAGTAAGTAAGATATAAACAATACAAGAATACAAAAATGTAAGACATTAGATAAAGTAAATAAGATATACACAAGGAAACATTAAATTAAGTTATAAAAATTAATAATTAAGAAGGTATTGTAATAACATTTAAAAGTATACATAGATTATTTTTGATAAGATTTTTTCATTGCGTTATTGTGATGGTATTTGGTAGAAGATTTTTCAATTTAGTCTTGAATTTTCTGTAATTTTTTGCCGTCTTCATTTTATTGGGAAGAGCATTAAAGAATGATACTCCTCGATAGGAGAAATGGTGTTGGGCTGTGCTAGGTATTACATTTAGGTATCAAAATATTTCCAGATGATCTCGGTCTATTACTAAAACATCCAAATGTTCTATTATTTATATACATTTTGTGAATTTGAAGTATCGCAAATTTTTTATAGATTTGATTAATATTCGGGACGTTAAAAATGTTGAAAAGTTGTTGGGAATATTGAGGGTTTCCTCAAAATCACTTTGATAATTCCTCTCTGAACTATTTCCACTGGTAGTCTATTAGACTTAATCCACCCCAGCCAACAATACCATACTGTAGTATGGACTGGGCAAACGCAAAGTATAACACCTTAAGCATGTTTATTGATAAGATATTTCGTAGGTATATGAGTTTTCTCATCCTAGTGACTGTGGAAAATATTTGCTCTTTCCATTTTAGATTGCTGTCAATTATGACACCCAAGTATTTGATACTGCTCTTACCAGACAAAAACAGACAATTTTCATTATTAAAATTTTTGTCATCACATTGATTGGATCTTTATATGAATATGTTTAGGTGAATCCTTTTTGGTAATAGAAAACGGGATATATACAGTTTTATCTGCATTTAAAGACAAAAAGTTTTTGTCAAACCATGATTTCAAGCAGCTCTGTTTGCTTTTCTATTTACATCACCCCATGTCTTTCCTTTTATAATTAATGCAGTATCATTAGCATAAGATACAATTTCTCCTTTTAGGTAATTTGAACATGTTGTTAACATAAATAATAAATAGTATTGGACCTATGACTATTCCCTGCGGAATACCAAAAGATGTAGTTAGTGATCCACTTACTTTACGTCCAATTCTCACCATCTGGCTTCGTTCTTTAAGATAGCTCTGGAACAAGGATAATACCATTCCGCTTATTCCTTTTTGTTTTAATTTTGAAACAAATTTTGAATGTGATATGCTATCAAATGCCTTTCTCAAGTCCACAAAAATTCCCAGACATTTTTCTTCATTATCGAGAGTATGATAAATGATAGATGTTAGTTTGGTAATCGCATCTTGAGTGCCTAAATTATCTCTGAAGCCAAATTGTTGCCGATTTAATATATGTTTGCTTTGGATATAGCTATTAAGTTGTTTTTTTCAAAGATCTTTGCTATGTTTGATGTAAGCGATATTGGTCTATAATTTTTTATTTCCTCCTGATATCCAGATTTGAAAATTGGTATAACTGAAAATTTGAGAAAAGATTACCAACAGTTTCCCCATCGTCCTGGGTGTTGATGATTTTTTCCGTTTTTCCGGTTTCTACCAACATCAGCAAAATGGTCGTTGAATACGTTAGCACATTGTTTGGAATTTTTTTAAGCATCAATGTATAGATTATCAAACGAAATTTTTTTGATATCCGCTTTTGTTTTGCTTTTATTGGTGATATCATTAATGACACTCCAGTAATCCTTGTTATTTTGTCCAGTACTCGTTATTTTGTCTTTAAAAACTTTTCTTCTGTTTGTCGTATTATCAAGGTAAGTTTATTTCTATACTTCTTGAAGAAGGAAGAAATTTTGTTGTCATTGGGATATTTTTTTTAAATGCGGTATTTATTTCTGATTGATGTGACTAAGCCTTGTGTGATCCACACATATTGATTAATCAATATTTGGATTTTGTTCGGTTAGTTTTTGGATAGCTACTTTTTGGTTGAGTAATGTTTTTTCAAAATTTATGGAACAAGTTTCAGCATTGTCTGAATTTATTGTCGAATACCAATTTTCTTCTGTGAGTTTTGTTGTCAATGTTTCATAGTTTATATATAAATTATCTGAACTTATTGCTGAATAGTTACTATGTGATTTTTATCATTTTTATTTATTTTATTATACATAAATATGCATATTTATAGAAAAATTATACTTTTATTTAAATTCACATAATGCTTGTAGATGTATTGTATGTGAGTTCCATTACAATAATAAAAACATTTATACCCGAACGAGGCAGGCAGGAAAAAAACAAAGCGAAAACACTGCAAGTAGCTGTTTTTTGAAAACCTAATGAAAATTAATTATTTGAATCGAAATTTTTCTTACTTGCAATACAACACGTTCACCCAAAATGTGTGTTTTAAAAAGTACATTTTCCGTCGAATTTATCAAAGACATAGGTACATTTAGTTACATGGTGCTCTAAAGGTTTAATAGCTCTCGTTCTTGGGATGTACTCTGGTTGCGATAATTTTTATTTGGATGTTCAAAAACTTTTTTATGCGATAGACGATAAGACGAAGCCTAAGTTGAAAATCGCTTTTTATAAAATATCCGCCATCTTAGCGTGGTACGTTTCAATGTGCAATACTTTTGTATTTATATACCGTTACTTACACACACACACACACATATATATATATATATATATTAGGTCCTTACATATGAAATTAGCGTTTTGCCGTACTGGCAAATTTGATCTCAAATATCTTCTCATTGGTTAGGAATTCCAAATCCAAATTTATACAGCTATTTACTCATGTATTTGTGTTTTGAAAATTATAATTCATATGTTTTTTCCTCAATTGTTTTTTTCTTTGCATCACTCAGTTTACAAAATGAAAAACTTGAAATACCGCGTTATTTACGAGTACGAGTTCCACCGTGGCACCAGTGCTGCAGAAACGGCTCGAAGGATTAATGATGTGTATGGCGACGGTGCCGCAAAAGAAAACACAGTGCGTTTTTGGTTCCAACGTTTTCTTTCTGGAAATTTCGACCTGCAGAACAAGCCCCGTGGACGGCCGGAGACCAAAGTTGATAATGAAGAATTGAAGGCTATTGTGGAAGCGGATCCATCGCAAACCACATCCGAGTTAGCTGCAGGCTGCGGTGTTAGTGATAAAACTGTTTTAGTCCACTTGAAGCAAATTGGTAAGGTGAAAAAACTTGAAAGGTGGGTACCTCACGAATTGAGTGAAACAAATCAACAAACGCGCGTTGACTGCTGCGTTGCATTACTCAACCGGCACAATAATGAAGGGATTTTAAATCGAATCATTTACCTGTGATGAAAAGTGGATCCTGTACGATAATCGGAAGTGCTCATCGCAATGGCTGAACCCTGCCGAACCAGCCAAACCATGCCCCAAGCGAAAATTGACTCCAAAAAAGTTACTTGTGAGCGTTTGGTGGACTAGTGCTGGTGTCGTTCACTACAGCTTTCTTAAATCTGGCCAGACGATTACGCCAGATGTCTATTGTCTGCAACTGCAAACCATGATGGAAAAGCTAGCTGCTAAACAACCGAGGCTGGTTAATCGCTCTAGGCCACTGCTGCTTCATGATAACGCTAGACCACACACTGCACAAGGGGCAGGGGTCTGTGGGGACCAGACCCGGCTGTCCAAATTAGAGGAGCTTCAATTGGAATGTCTAAGACATCCACCGTACTCTCCGGACCTTGCCCGAACAGATTACCATTTTTTCGAAATTTGGATAACTTCTTGCAAAGGAAAAAATTCAACTCCGATGGGGCAGTCCAAACCGCCTTCAAAGATTTTATTGATTCCAGTCCGAATGGTTTTTTTAGTAAAGGGATCGATGAACTACCTATGAGATGGCAAAGGTGCATAGATAGCAATGGTACATACTTTGATTAAATAAATATACTATAATAAAAAAAATCGGCTTTATGTTCCTCCCATACTAAACGCCAATTTCATATGTAAAGACCTAATATATCGGGATCAGTGACTTTTTTGTTTTAAATAAAAATTTATTTAATTTTTTGTATTTCATTTGTCGCCCACTACCGCAATTCCGTGATAATACTAAATATCTAGCAACTATAATAAAGAAAAACCGTTATAGTACTTACTTAAATTGATATTTGTACCGACTCGTACTTTAAATTCATAAAATAAATCAATAAAAATTTGATATATTCGATATTATATTCTTATGTAGAGATCTTAAACATAAATAATGAAAAGGCATGAAATACAGAGAACATTTTGATATAATGAATAATTTTAATAACCATAAATATTTCTGTAACGAGTAAATGATTGTGGTTCTCAATAATTAGGTTACTAGGTTAATAATAAGGCAGCGGGAACAGAAGGTATCCGCTACACGATAAGACACAACAAAAAAATTGAAGGATAGCCCTGATAAACGTTTTAAATACCGCTTTAAATAACGCCACATTCGTCTATCTTGGCACACCATAAAAACTGGTGTGCCAAGATAGACGAATGTGGTGTTCTCTTCTCTATACCTACCCCTACGGAACACGAGATTGTGGTTATTTAGTCACTTATTTAAGATATTTATCTATTAATATTAGGTTTCAGGTAACCTCAAAGAAAAAATATGTTTAAAATACAGTTTCAAATTGATCAGTTTTACGTTTTTAACAAAACAAATTTAATTTAAAAAATATTTTCACATAAATTTGCAAATATAAATCTTTTTATACAAAATAATTTTTGCCGTGCAGTTGACATTCGGGAAGTTGGACTGTCGAACAATCGGCATGTCGGGCAGTTGGCTGTCTTCTTATATATTATCCTATATTTAAATGAATTATGTGTGTATGTATCAAGCAACTAAAGGTCTTCTATAAATCTTTTTATACAAAATAATTTTTGCCGGGCAGTCGACATTCGGGAAGTTGGACTGTCGAACAATCGGCATGTCGGGCAGTTGGCTGTCTTCTTATATATTATCCTATATTTAAATGAATTATGTGTGTATGTATCAAGCAACTAAAGGTCTTCTATCTAATAAACGCCGATCAATCGGTAATGAAATTGAAATTAAATCTATGAGACGCGAAACCAAAGTCTCATCCGTGTACACAAACAAATGTACGCACATGGATGAGATTTTGGTCTCGCGTCTCAGAGATTTATCGGTAAAGGTAGATATGTATTACACGCGTCATTCTATTCCACTTATGTAAAAGGCAATGAATCATAACTCGCGCACTATCTTACGTAACCATCACCGGCGGGGAAATGTCGACCACATGTAATTTAATCAAATGTTGTCCTTGTTCAAAGGCAAGACACGGGATGCAGCACAGGCGAGTCAGATTTCTTCAGCAGGAGTATCCTCTGGATGCTGGAGAGAAGTGTTGAAGATTTATTTGAACAAATGTTTAATTAACTGGTTTAATCGTGGATTGAAAATTAATGCACGATTCATTCCCTCGGCCCAAAACGTTATTCCGTTTTTGAAAATTGATGTTTTCAACGGGATAACGGGATGTCTACTGGGCAACTAGCAGTACTGCAGCGAGAATTATTAATTACCTGGATCATATGAAAAAAATCTTGCCGTTGCAATTACAGTGAATAGTTGCTTAATAGGTTGAAAAGAAATACACGGTGCACCGCCAAACTACTCAATTACTACTAAAATCGCCATAGATCAAAGACAATGAATTTTAGATATAAAACGTTATGAAAAACTCTCACTGTTCTAATGGAGAAGTTTCATAGTGCTGATAATATAATATGTTGTAACATTTAACTAAAATATAGACCAAAACTAGTAAATTAGTGAAAAAAAAATTGAAATCTGTCAATAAATAACAGAGAAGAAATATTAGAGAAAAAAAACACCTTCTTTTCACATTGGTACATTGTTATAAAATTTTAAATGATCGTACTGAGAAACAAACTATTTTATTGGATAATTTCATTAATAATGATAATATCGAGGTGCGATTTACAATCGATCAATACACATTGATCACAAGGCGTCTTATAAATGACCAAAGCTATATAACTGAACAAAATAAAGAATGTTTCGAAAATGAATGTGCGTAAATCAGTTGAAAAAAGTCTTTATTCATTTTTTCAATTAGAAATGTACCTAGGCACGCTGTGATAAATGGGTTGGAACTTTTTGGTTCAATAAATTATTCCTCGCTTCATTCGTTTAAGTTCCGTTACAGCACACTGACTTTATCTACAATTTATTTAGACTTACAAGCCCAAAAGACTTGTAACGAATAAAAACTGCGTGAAAACAAAAGTATCCATCCCTGGCTAAATGAAACAGAAGCTAATAAAGCTGTTAAAAGATGTTTTTCACCGCTAGGAGCACGAACCGTGTCGCGAGATTGCGGATTTCTTCGAAGAAATCTTTCAGGGGTTTACAACGCCGGACACGCGTGCCGATACATTATGTGCAAAAACTATTAGTCATACAAGGAACTGGACTAATATCGATATAATAATATGTTCATTCAAGTACCTTAGCGTTATGGTTATATGAACTGCTGTGAAGTAATATCTGTTGATGATTGACTTGGGACTTGATATTAAGATTAGCAGTATTCGTGTATTACGTTTGTAGTAACGAGATGATAAGTACGATTCATATTTTTACTTTATTAATCTTATACGAAGTGTGACTTGGCTAAACTTAGTTTGACTTTAGTTGAGAAAGAGAATCGACACTATTTTGATGTTTGACACCAGTACGCCAACGTGTCTAGCCAAGAGCCTTGTTAATAGCCCAATGTTAATGTTATCTAAGACTCGAGAGTACGCTTTATCAACACTCTGTTAAAACGGTTCTCCACCCCAGCTCCGGGGCAATACAGTCGTCCCCACGTAGTGCTTAGGAGAAAACATGTGAAACGTACTCTCGTTTTCCGCTTCTTGAATTCCTACAAAATTTCCAAATCTCAATGGTGTTCAGGACGCCCAACATGTTTAGTGCTGCGAGCCGGCCCGGGAAGTGAACGTGAGTTTGTTACTAATGCCGCGATATTGAAAATGAGGCCGAATAAAAGGAGAAAATAATCGGAGCAGGGGCAAAGCCGGTCGGTGCTAAATGAAAATTTGTTATCGCCGATGAAAACGCGGGGATAACGGTCCTGCTGTGTGATATTAGGAATTGTGACACGAAGCCTGCGATACGGAGTCCAATCTCACGAAAGCCATTTTGTTAAGAAATGGCGTTGCGTATGAAAAAATTATTTTTGCACACTTTGATTTTGGCTTAGCAAATCACATAAAGTACATGTAACAACAGAAATACACATAAAGCCGGAGAATCAGATTAGAAAACCCATTTTTCAATTTTTTTATTGAAAATACGTACTTTTTATCAGCTTTTTAATAATCAAAATACAAAAAATAGGTCAAGAAACAATGTTATCGATGTGGAAAATGAATTGAATATTATATATTTATGAAAATTGAAGAGTAATTGCGTTAAAGTGAAGTAAATGGTTTGTCTAAGAAATATTTAATATATAGATCGGTATAAATAAAAGTCAAGATAATCCATTATTTATCTCTATAGTCAGCAGCGATCCTCAGCGCGACGATTCCGGCCATCGTGACACTTAATCGCTTTAAGGTTTACCATAACGGTTTTTATAATAAGGAAAAGATTATTATTTATTGTAGAGCATTGGACAGAACGTACGCGATACAATCCTAGGAACGTACAAACAGTTGATGAAAATGAGACAAACCTGTAGGTTCATTTTGAATGTTTGAAAACCCGAGAACAGAAGAAAAAATGTTTTTGCTGATAGGAGTTTTATATTAGGCGTACGTGTAATTATTAGATTTCGATGAACTAGTTTCATTAGTTCAGCATAACAATATTTGCAAGTTTTTTAGTATGTACTAACTTTAACATCGTGCATAATTTATGTGCCAAGAAGACACAATTACCCTCTAAATATACACATACTAAATGTCCATATTTATGGAAGTGGTTAGATGAATCGATCGTCTTAGGGAAATACGAAAAAAGATTTCTTTATTTAAATTTTAATTAGCGTTTGTTTTTTCCTTTTCCTGTTCTTTTTGTGTTTTAATGCACAAGAAAACCATAATGAGCCTTTCTTTTAGCGGAAAACACACAAAATAAATATTTTCATATAAATATATATTAAAAAAAATTACTCTAAACTTGAGTTATAAAAATATAATTTGTGTACACAAAGTAAACACAAATAATAGCACTTGCAGTTTATTGGTAAGTAAATTACACATGTAATTTATAATAATTCAGAATTACTGAAATTTAATAAGAAAAAACTCATATTACCTGCAGGGATTAAACAAGTCGTACAAATAAAAAAAATAAGAAAACTTTCGAAGATCAATCAATTACCGTGAATTATAGAATGAAACCATAACTTCATCAATAACCATTCGGTATAATTAATGCAGTTGCATTTACAACGAATAATTGTTATAACCAATATCGCTAATGATAGGCGGATCAGAAATTTTTTCATCTTCGACATTCGATTCCGCTTCTGGACCATCAAATCTGGCGCTGATAGTATCAATATCTGGACCGTTAACATCATCTAACTTCTCAAAACCATCTTCTCTCATGTAACGATTTATGAAGTCTTCTATCTCAACATTGGATAACTTATTCTTTTTATCCACCTTATTACCTTAAATGTATGCATTTGAATTCACGCTTATTGATACAAACCACTAATGTTTTTTTGCACTGAAGTACTTAAAATAAACTCACTAATAAATGTCGAAGTAACCATAAACAACAAGGAATTGAAAATTTCGGATGAGAATCATTAATTGATTTTATTGATCACATTAGTGATATCACATAAAATGCTTTTTAATACTCCATTTAGCGGTCTACTCGACACAATCATTAGTATATTTATATGTCGACGTCGTCGACATATAAATATACGAATGTAACGGGAGTTTTAAAATATGAACGCATTTATAAAGCAGATATGCCGGGAACCTGTAAACTAGGTACCTATTCTATAACTGAGAATTCACTCAGTCTTTTTCACTTATGAACAGCACGGCATTTCCGATCCTTAATTTGTTTCCCCTATCATTCGGTCATCCGAAAAATCCTTCCCACTACGCGACCCCTTGGCGTATTTACATAAGTTGACAGAATTCTTTATTGAGATATTTGATGAGAGGGACTGGTCCTCTCGAAACTATAGTTGTGAGAAATATAATTGAACGTGTGTTTAGTGTGTATTAGAAAGTCAGATTTAGTGTAATTTAAAAGAGCTCAAAATCTGCTCAATTTGTATATGGAATATTTGACTTTAGTGTTAGCGTGATGAAATATTCCGGGAGCTAGAAATGTATAATGATTTCTATTCTTGGAGTCTCGCTCGGAAATTTGATGAACCCGTGAGAGGATATTACAATACCGTTCGATGGGTTACGTAAGTACAGCGAAATACTGGTTTTACAAAGCAATTTCCTCAATCGGTTTGACCACATTTATTGGAACAGGAAACTTCACAAACTAGCAGAAACAAAGCGGTGCCTACAGTCGTCTGAATAAAGAAATAAGGTAATTTATGAAATTAGAAATACATTTGTTAAATACTACTTCGGATCAACTACAATCGAAATCTAATGGGCCTACCACACGCTCAAGTATCACCACACTTTTGCCTGCGCAGGCAAAAGTGTGGTGATATTTATAATTCATAATATTCTGCCAGATAAATATATAATTTCGATTTTTTTACCAAATATATGTGTAAAAGTCATGCTTCTTGTTCTTACTACAGGACCCTGGTAATTCCTTGTTTTATATTGAATAAATGTTCTCTTTTTTATGTCTACAAACTACTTTACTATGTGTACAAACTTCTGAGATGAGCAAATGATATTTACTAATTCTCAAGTTACATCTATATTTTTATAATATTTTTAGAAAACTTACTTCATTGTTATTAGATCTACATATAATCAAATAAAATGAGGATTTAGAATTTGTTGCCTGTTTTCACTAGAATGAAATCTGTGTCGAAATCCTACTCATCAACCGTCAAATAGTCCCTATTGTTTCGCTCATATCACAATTCTACATCATAATATCGTGTATTAGATTACCTAATGTGACGATTTTATTTAAGGAACTTTGTAATTTCTGGTTGTTATGTTTTTTATCAGAAGCGGCCAGAAACTCTAAACAACGATGTGTCTTTTTTCGGCGTCCGAGAAATATTCATATTGATTCGGACCTTCTGGGTCTCTGACATTTTCTTTTCCTGTCAACGCAATTAATATAAATTCAAAACTTGTTTATCATTAACAGCTATGGTGTTTTGAAATTTCAATTTAAAATATATAATAAAAGAGTACCTTATGTAGAGGTCATGACACTTGCCTAAGTGCCCTGGGATAGGTGGTTTGAGCCCCATTCCAGGACACAAATAAAATAGTTATATTTTCATCGTGCAGGCCTTTGACTTAGGTTGAAAATAGTAAGTGTATTGATGCGACACGTATTCCGTATTTGGATCTCTATTTGGAATAATGTAAAAAAATAAAAAAATAAAACAAAATGCAATATTTTTAGCATATTTTTCAATTAAAAAATCAAAAATAAATTTTCAAGTTTGTGTTTACTGGGGTATTATGCCGTGTTGTTACGACCTTTCGGGCCGACGTTTCGGATCCCATTGCAGGGTCCATC
>JADDOH010017219.1:0-17269 GCA_016648135.1 Agrypnia vestita | reverse complement strand
GAGAGAGAGAGTCTCTCGTCTACTAGAATCTCGATACTCGCACCACTCACACTCACACACACACACACTCGTGTACAATAGAGATAGAGAGAGAGAGTACTAATACTCTTTGTCATCATATTAAAAAACGTGGTCCAATTATCATAAAATTCTGAACAAATTTTTTTTTGTATTTATCAAAATAAAAAATTTTAAGAAGGATATTCTTGCACTAAATTTAAAGAAAAAGTCACACGAAGTCGATATACCTACTAATTTTGCATTTTTGATTGTCGCTGTGGATGTATTAAACATAAGCAATAACCGTTTATAATTGATTTGGGGACGACTTTAATATAATGACATATTTGTTCTTAATTAATGCCGTTGTTCTGTAGGTCCTCATATTATTAATGTTCTGGAACATATAAAAGAAAGATTTTTTTCACTTCCGAAACACGAAATTCTAACCTGAGAGACATGAATATGACAGTTAAATATCGTACATAATTATGTATTGCACGTAATTCCGTCATCTAAAATCTGCACTTTGATTCATTTTATTCACTATGATATAACATTTTTCAAACTAAAAGTAGCTTTTGAAAGCGATAAGTAAAAAAAAAGCGTAAATATTTCGGCAAAATAGCTGTCATCGCTCTAATATGGCTTCAATTGCGCCGAACCATCTATGTGTCAAATTCAATGGACATGTCTTACCAGGTGTAAAAATAAAATTGATTGAATAAAATATGTATATCATACTTATAATTATTTTTGGAGTAAATCGTATATTAAATAACGCATATAATATTTCTACACATTAAATTATATCTAAATGTATTTTAAAATGAATATACCGGACCAAACAGCACGTAATTCCAAAACTATGAGTTTCTTCAATTCTTCAAAATTATTTTTATGTGAAATATTTTAGTTCATTACTATCTCTATTTACACTCTCATACATTTATACTTATCATTTTCTTATATCTGTTAATATTTCCAAACAAATTAATAAACAAACTTACTGTTCCTTCTCAACAACGTGAGGAACTTTCTTCTATCTTAACGTACCTACATAACATTTAAATCGGTGAAGAGCTTTTTCTCTCGAGAACTGACAGCGAAGGTACAACAAACGGAGTCACGAAAACGTTATTATTATTTCTCAATAATGGAAAACAGCCGACGCCGTTTGTTACGCGTAACGGCTTGTATCAGACAGACTCGTTACTTTTGGAATTCGTGAAATCTAAAATAACACTTAGCCACATTTGGAAATCGCGTCCATTATTACACGCCTCTTCTGTTTTCAAAGTTCAGCCGTAGCATTGTTCGTTACGCTACTTTATAGCGACTAGCGACTAGCTCTCGGCTTCCGGCATCATTAGGAAGATTAAGTTTTTTGACTTTTTTGCAGTGTTTTTCATGAGATGAATCACAATTATAATAATATCATCAAATAAATTAATATCTATTTCGACCATCGTAGTTTTATGGGTATGGCTTTTCGAACCGAGGGTACGGGGTTGGATTCTCGGTAAGGTCATAATGCATCTATGTGATTTTCTCATGTCTGGTTGTTTTTGTGATACATATAATCATTTATTTTCATTTCGGGGCCACTACCTACCTCGCTAGATATATAGAAATACCTGTTCTGAGGTAGCTATCCTTTTATAAAATCATTTTACCTTCTTAGATCGCTATCTAATATATATTTTCAGCAAAAGTACATACAGTAACAATCATGATCATGCGAGAAAGTATCATGCGAGGTGCATGAAAAAAATGGAAATAAATGTAAACTGTAGTTTTACATTTCTTTTCAAAACAGCTTCTTTCATATGGATCTACAAAAGAAGTGGCAAGCTGATATGAAAGTAAAAAAATAAAAATAACGTGATGTGGTAAAAATTTAAATAAAAAAAATCACAAAATAGTAACAATTAGGACTAAAATATCTATAAAATGTGATCTAATAAATAAAATAAAATAAGTAAAATAATCACAGTAGTAACAATCTATAAAATATGATACAGTAAAATAAAATAAAATAATCGGTACAGTAATTGATTCCTGGATTGCAATTAAGATAATATGGAGCCGGTGGAATTCAATTTATACAGAAATATATCGGTGAAATATTACCCGGGGGGTGGGGGGGGGGGGGCATATTCTGTGACGGATCGTAAGAAGAAGTACTATGCAAAGTTTGGTTTATTTAGGTTAAGGAGTGTAGGTTTGAATAGGGAACAAGTATATAATGCATTCAGTTTTATTTTTATAATCAAGTTTGTTTGCTACAGAAAATAATTATTTTTGAAGAGTATGAAAATACAAAATGTAATTAGTAGCGCAAATAAGGCAGTGTTTTGAAGATTTTCATTCCAGACCTGAATCATAAATTAGTAAAGATGCTAAATGAAAATGTGCGTAAAGATTAGTTAATCAACTTAATTATAGTTTTCTTAGTAATCAAGTGAATGTTACACCTATGACGTCATGTATACTGGAGGATCATTGGAGGAGGTCAAGTTGCCGCAAAGCCACAAACATTATGCAAGAATTTCTTTAATGTGGTAATTTTAATATAAAAGTAACAGGGCATGCTTTTTAATGCTAATACCGATGTTTTAGTGTGGTGAGTACTTGATTTGAATTTATTGTATTGAATTTTTTAACAAACAGATTTAATATCTGTTTGTTAAAATGCGCGTGCATTTTCCAACTGAACAGACTGGACAACTGGACAGAATGCGAGTGTATTTTCCAACTTCAGGTATAGCTATTTTCTAACTCAAGGTATACAACACAAACTACAACTATTATCTTTGACAGTTCTCCTTCAACGGATAAAAAAAACATACATTCAATGCTATACCCAGTAAATGAAAAAGTAAGCAGATAATCCAATCACCTTAATAACACATGGATTTGATCACAAATATGTATATTACGAAAACCACATCAGCAAATAGAAAATAAATAACAATTACAGCGCCCGAAGCATACGCAATTTTCATAACACCATTATAAACAACACGGTGTTGACACTCATAAGAATTGTTAGATATACATCATGGTGTGAAAATATTCAGTTGCATGATGCGCGCGCATTTCGTTGCATCCTAAATTTCACTCTTAACGCGCCTAAACAAGTATTTCTTCGACTACAAAAATATGACGGTTGGGTTTGATTTAAAAATTCTGCGTATTTTTTTATCAAAAATAAACGTTCAGAGTCACTCCATCATCTTACATCATATCCAAGAACTGTTTTAATGGAACGGCTATTCTAAGATATCTAAATGAACTCTGGATGACAAATTGTATCGATGGTCCAGGACTGGTTTAGAACCGTCTCTCGCCCACTGCTCTTCATCTATTTCAATAACATGAATACAAAACGTCTTCCACACCTAAACTTAAAGTTCAAGCAACAAAACGGCATCGAATTGAAGCTCTGAGCGTTGTGAGTGGTGTTGAGTTTTGTAACGCGAGTATATTACTCTACATTGAATTTCGCCCACGTGGTGTTCATTTGAATGTACTTCTCTTTCTGAACCTGCTCTTTCTAATGGAGCGGTGTCGGGCCGAAATAATAGGGATGCGACTAATGCCGTACAATTTATTTGTATCTTTACGATCGAATGGTTTAATCCAACTAGTTTTATGAATCTGCGTGGGTCTTGTATTGAATAATTGATCTTATTTTTCTAAGAATGCTGACGTTCATTTTTTATTCGAGAGCCACCGCAGAAGTGTATCACAGGGGCGGAGCTCGGTGTTTTAGTGCCCGGATTAATAAAAAAACGTCTATCTTCTTCAGCTGAAAAAACTGTGTACGTACTGTAGATATTGCTTAGTTATTAAAAAATATTACGTGTTCTCATGTATTATTTGCTATTACCTAACACATGCAATGACACTTTTATTATTAATTAAAATAATAATAATGAACTTTTTTAAAATAAAATTAATTATTTTTAACATCGACCGGTTTCGATACTACTGTATCTTGGTCAGGACAAACGCACAGTAACTGTATAAATAAATTAAAATATGTAAAGGAATCAATTATCGAGTGAGAGCGTGGTCTCTCATTCGTTGTGGGGAGGAAATTGAGAGGGTGTCATTAAAATGAAGCATTTATAAAGAATGCACGAAATAGAAGTAAATGTAATGCTGACTGTAACGTAATAGACAGAATAAAGAAAGGATCGCTGAATTCGTTTGACCGTGTGGAATGGATGAGCGAGGAGAGGATGGCAAAGAAATTTTATGAGGCATAAAATATTAGAGGATGGCTCTGTTAGAAGCTGCAACAACAAAGAGCGTGCATTAGAAGACGTTTGAAAGTGAGTGAGTGCAAAAATGGTGCACCAAGATTTGGGACTTCTTCTTTCTTCTCTACCTATCCCTCTGGAAAAGACGTGATGGTTAGTTAGTTTGAAACTATAATAAAAACAAAAAATGCTTTACGAGTTCGTATATTTTTCCTATTGCACGAACTTTGTATTAAAGTAGATGATTCCCGAGATTTATTCCTTTTCTTTATTTCTGCCATCTGCCGGACAAAGCAATCCCTTGAACAAAACAACTGGGAGGGTCTGACAAGCAAACTCTGGCTCTGAATCCGGCCGCGTTCAGTACCTCCCAACGTGTAGAAGAGTGCAAAACATTTGCTCTAATACATTTCAGCACTACCGCTGGATGCGTGCCCTTCGAGGATGTCGCGGGTAATTTGATAGCCCGCAAATAATTTAGCTGGTGAGATTGCTGGAAGAGCTGGACGTATCCGTGGGCGGGTAAATACCGAATGCCGGACTAACAATGTACGCTTTATTATTAAAGGTTGGAGGCAGTAGCTCCGAAACGGCGGTGAATGAGCCACTCATCTTTGCGATGAGACTTTAATTTGGCGTTTATCTTGTAATGGCGGTGGTGCAGTCTCCTCCACATGAGACTGGTTTCTTCTGCAATTGTTGATCAATTCGCTGACTGAGAAACATTCCATCACTGTCAGACACATCCGGAGTGTATCTTTTTATAGTCTCGTTTAAGTCGGTACTTGATGTTGATTAAGTTTATCTCCCGGGAGGTTTCGTACAAGTATAGAAATATTTTCTAAAAAACCCTTTTCCTAAGAAAACAACAGTTATTCTAGGAAAATGACAGAATTTATTTATTGGGATAGGTATATAATATTGATAAACTTTGTGTTAACATTGTAGAGATTATTCGTGATGATCATTAAATTTATAGAAATCATAAATTATATTTTTTATATTTGAGTTTAATAAGATAATTTCACCTTTTTTTGGTTTGAAAAATACGTTTATGAATTTTTTTTTATATGTATATAAACATCAAAAAACGATTTTGAAAGTCACCATTTTAAAGTTCCGTCAAAACGCTTATTTTCAAAGTGACGTTACGCACCAATTTTTATGCCCGAAAGGGCGTTAAATAAATAGAAAAACAAAAAAATATTATCAAAGAGTTAATCAAAGATTATCAAAACGTTGGACGTATTTATGTGTTAAATATAATGGATATTTTATACGAACCGTATATTTCATTGAGAAGCAAATATCAACGTTTCGCTGAAGTCTTATCCAGCGTCATCAGAAGAGCGTCCTATCACGGCGGAGATATACACACATAAACATGCATATACATATACCTACATATCGTTGTAGGTGTATACATATACTATTGTAGAAAAAGTGAACACTCCACAACAAAGTGCATATAATTTACGACCTGCGGAGAAATAATCAGTTCGGCTTACACCTTTGCCAAGATAGGACGCTCTCCTGATGACGCTGGATAAGACTTCGAGATGTGCTTCTCAGTGAAAAATACGGCTCGTATAAAATATCAGTTTTATTTAACACATAAATAACAATATGTGTTTGTGTTCCAACGCTTGGCAACCCCGGCATTTTAATGATTGGTTTGTTCCTGGCAAACTTATTGTCTCGGGCGTATTGTAATATTGTGCGGCATTGCAGCTCGAGTATTTAATGGTCGGGTGTCGGAATTAAAATCTTTATTATGTGCTATCGAACCAATGTGCAAGCAGAAATATCAGGAGAGATTATGACTCGTGCACAGCTCCGACGCAAGGAAACACAATTCCTATAATTGCATAGAAATACTCGGCTGCAATCACAATAATGGTAGATTGGCTCATTGTGATTTTTTTTAATCTACAGTTCTACAGTAGACTTATGTTTTAAAAATTTCCTACTCAGAACGATTTTAGCAAACGAAAGACAAAAAACCCTCTTTATGCGCTCTCAGATGCAGATTATTGTTTTAATTACTTATTTATATTTATTTATCCGAAACATAACATCCTCATTCGCATCTCTGTTCATCCAGCTTATTTTAATTTTATTTTCATTTATTGGTTTTCTTACAGCCATATAATTAATCAATCTTGAAAAAAACAATAATTGATGTACAGAGTCTTGGGCCAATTACAAGAAAACACATATATACAATAATATTATGCCAGGATCGATAAAAAAATAAGAAAAAACATGTCAAATAGTGAGTTTGTGTGAGTGTGTGTATTTGTGTGTTTTTATGTGTCCGCGTGTGTATGCGTTTTTATGTGTTCGTGATTGTGTTCACATGTGTGGGAAGAAAAATGTCATCGCGAGAGTTTATGCGTAAGGGATTTTGTAAACTGCTCATAACTTAAATTTAAAATATCGGGATCTGCAAAAGCAGTGTCATAGGTATCTAGAATTCTGTTAATAATACAGTTTTTACCGTAGTTTGTTCTCCAATGATTTAAATGGAAAAGGCGTGGTGCTCTTGTTTGTTTCTGCGGGACGTTAAAGTGTATCGAATTTAAAATTTCAGGAGAATATATGCGATTATTGAGTATTTTGTAAAGGTATTTCATATCGCTTATCGTTTTGAGTATTCTTCTGCAATTATTTAATTATTATTCTGTCATTTGATTTTTAATTTTCAAAATATGTTCATTTTGGAAAAAATACCGGGTTTTCAAAAAAATTTACTTGAAGGACCGCGGTCAATCCAAATCACGGATAATTGATCCCCGGTTAATTTGCGTTTTACTAAACGTTTTACTATACTATGGAAGTATGTCTAAATTTTGTAGGGATCTTCTTACAAGCTTCTCTTTTAAATTAGTCAAGAGTTTGTGTGGATTTCAGATACGTGAAACTGAAATTGAAATCTAGAATCATTTGATTATCTTATATTGATTCTTGATAATAATTATAAAATGTTTTGATCTATCTTATTACCTCGTGAAAAATTCAAGATAAAGAATTTTACCATTGAAGTTTTGGGTCAAGGATACACGCGTTTTACTTAATCCTCAGGCAAGATAAGATAAAATTTTGTGTTACGGCATGTGTTCCGGTAATATTATTGTAGCACAATGATTTCGTTGATTTCGTTTGCTGTGAACGCTGTCTGCTATGAACGCTATCCGCGATGAACGCGATCTGCAGTAGATGATTTATAGTCTGCTACAACCCTCGTCTTATAGATTTTGTGGTTCCTTTCTTCCCCAAACACTAGTGTTAAATTGCGTAATAGGGCCTGGTGTCGGGCGGTACAATGCCACTTGAACGGTGTTTTTGTGTGTGATATGCCCAATTGTTGGGATGTCGCGCAACAATAAATTTCGCACGGTTCCGTAGGTAAATTGATGGCGTAAGTCACCCTATTGTAATATTATTTAAAAAATTATTGTTGTGAATTTTTAATAAATCATTTAATGATAATTGAGTAAAAATTGATTGCTTCTTTTTATTCTTTAAAATTTTTTCGTTTTACTATCTTAAACTTACTCTATATTTTCGGACAATTTAAAAAAAATTGAATTTTCGTTACAAGAACATTATTCGAATATATAGAGTAAATTGGAAAATAAAACGAAAATAGAATTTATGTAGATTCGACAGTTTACGTCGGAACCGTCGAAATAATGTATGAATTTTGAAGATCAAATTGAAGAAATTTTAATAAAACTTTGAAGATATTTTTTTTGAGATTGGCCTCCATTGTTGTGTAAATAAAAGGCTTTTGAAATATCGAGGCACTGAAAATTTTTATTTACAGGCTTTTATATACTTATATGTTTTAATAATACACAATTCAGAAGCGCACACACGTTGAAGTTTCTTGCATTACATTTACGTTAAAACTAAAAATCGTTTTATTTTTCTGTTGACTGTTTATAACTTTATACAACACTGTCGTTATTGTATAAACCTGCGCCATTGTTGTTCCGTATTTTTTTTGACATTCTACCCCTTTCCGGGAAATTGCAAGGAAATAAAAATCAATGCACCGTGAAACGACGAGCTTCCAAAAGTACCCCTCTCTTCTAAATGTCAAAATTGCGCGGGAATTTTTGTCTAAACCGCTTTTTATTTTTAAAAATATTTTAATGTTATTTTAAATTCTGGGACAGTTCTAGAAAAAAAAACATGAAATAATGCAGTTGCCAACACTTACATTTTTTACCATTTTTATGACGCCTTAATATAGTGTATATTCAATTATTTAATTAAGAAAAAAGTAACCCATAAAATCCAAGTTTTTTATTATACTCCCTTTCTTTGTAAAATATAACAACAATTAAAGACGAATTAAAACATATAACATAACACTAAACTTACAGTAATTTAATATATTTCTAAAATGTCAGATGTTTTGAGCTTTGATAAGACACTTCATGCTTTGAAAATTAAATTCTAAAAATATTTGTCAATCAATTTAAATTTTCGACATTCGTAGTGAAGTACCTATTATGCATACCGACGGAGTAATTAAAATTTAGAAAATATTCCGCGACGTTATCGGGCCGCCGTAATCAAACTTTTCGAATGATTTCAATTTGAAAATATCAATAAAATTTCTAAAAATCCGAAATTATACTATAATTATTAATTTTTTTAACGAAAATTTGATAGATCTTCTTGATCGTCGCCACGAGTCTACTTGCTAAGTTTCAGCTCGATTGGATCACGGGAAAAGGGTCAAAAATCGATCCAAAGTTTTTATGGACGACAAGCCGGCAAGAAGCAAGCAAGCAGACGCCACGAGTTAATATTTAGGGAGTAAAAAGTAGATTACCCTTAAACAACAATTTCGAATATTAAATATAGTAAAGAATATATTAGTCTTGTGAGAATTTTATGCAGGAGCCTGAAAAGAATTTTTACTCCTAAAACCATACTTTGGACAGCAATTTAATCGATTATTTAGAAAATGTCACCGAGTCCAGAATGGTTTGACGTTCTAGAATGACACTTGTACATGCAATATAGATTCTGTCATGCACGTAACAGGTATTTTGCAGGCACATGAAGCCTGCGTAAATACATAATTTGAAAAAATCTAAATTTAGTATTTATCTCACAAAATATTATTATGATGTGTTACAATCTAAAGGAATAAGGAATCCGATTGCCTGATTGTAAAAGTCTAACACGTAGGCGGGCATGAGAGTCGTCAATAATTAAAAAATGGCGAAGTGGACACAGATTATTTTTAAATACACATATAGATTATTTGACTTGTAAAAATATTAAATACATTGTTTTTTCAGTGAATAATACATAACGTGTGTAATATTTCTCATCATCATCTTCATTTCCTTTTCCTAGTGAGGTCGGGGGCCCAAAGACTCGATAAGGTACTCTTTATTTATTTTATAATATGTCCACACACTAAATATTATCTGTATGTACATATTTTAAAATAATATGTACATTTCACTACTACGTATGATTACGCTACTTTGTAATTGTTTTTTTTATAATGGCAGGGTGCGCACTACATAGTATATCGTTTTTGGAGTAATTAGAATATAGATAATGATTGTGATGTAAGTATTGCGAGATTAATATTTTATTTCGTGGAAATTTTAGTTTAAGAGTAGTTAAAAGTTTTTAAAGTACCTACAGCTTGTTTTAAAGTACTGACTGCAGGCCATTGAAATATAGCCAAGATAAGTCAGTTTTTTTTTAAGAATTAGAAGAACTAGATTTATAGTATTTTGAATTCGCAACCTTTTGATACAATAAATAGACGCATACGTAACTTATTTTACAAAAATATACGCATACATAATTTATTTTACAAAAAATAGGCGCATATGGCTTATTTTTTAAAAAATGTGGACTGATGTTCAATTTGCAGGGACACAGCATCAACAATGTGATGTTCAAGCAGCAATACTCCAATACTAAGAATTGATACAATACAGTAGTCGATTCGATACGGGACGGCTAGAATCTATTTTTACTATCAGAAATTCGACCTACGCTATGCTTTTAAACTTCTTTGAATCCTGCCAATTCGCTTTGTAAATTGAATGAATAATAGTAATAATATATTTCAATGGGGTTCCGACTTCGCTCTTATTCAAAACAAGCCCCCTCGCAATAAATAACAAATTTGTGGTTTTGTTATGGCGTCTTGAGACTTTTTCTTCCCTGAGTGTTATTATTTTGGAGCCCCCGGAGTTTCGAGTGGGATAAATTTTAGAAGGGGCGCGGTTTTGTGCGGTGTGATATCCCTTTCCGTTTGAAATTATTTTATTCTTTGATAGAGAAAGGAATATTCATAGGTGTATGATACTGTTATTTTCCCTACTTTATCTTATACATTGGAAAGATTTTGGGGATGATTTGTGTGAGGGTGTATCTTATTGAGATAAGTGTGATACGTTTTCAGATTTTATTTTAGGTTTGGAAACTGGCCGGCTGGAAGGCAAAGAAGGGATGAACACAAAAAGAGTAGGTATCTCGAATACTTCTCGAATGTTGATGGGATTCGAAGAATATCTACATTAATCTAATTTACCTCTTTGACATTTTTTATTATTTATTAATTAACGCCCTATAGGGCTTGTACAACAATTAGGTAAAGTGTACATTAACAGAATATATAGTTTAAAAAAAAATAATAACATGTAAACATAATAATGACATAAAGTGGAAAGAAAATACTTAAAATACAATACTTAAGATAAATATAATATAAAGTAAAAAGTAAGTATATAAAAAGCAGAAGCATGAGAAAAAAATAATTTAATAGAAATTAAAAAACAAAAAAAAGTAACAATGTAGAGTTAAAAGATATAGCACATGCTTTGAATGTCATAATATAATACAAAATATACATACAGATACAAATCAATATTTAAGTCCAATTCGACAAATACTAGTAATCTTTCAATACACCTTTTAATATATGTTTGAATAATATACAGTTATTGGCAAAGACGTCTAGTTGCTCGTATCTGTTTGCTAGTCTAGGAAGCCTTTGCAGTGGGGAATTAAAGAAACAGTAGCTGCAGTTTCCACGGCAAAACCGGCATGGCTTCTATTCTCTATACGTACTCCCGAAGATAAACGGCATGATCGTAAGTAAGAACCTAAGTGTTGATATGGACAGATTATAATTAAGGGTTTGGTGAATGTGGATATACAAAAAACAATGTTGATATAAAAAATATATAGGTTTTATCAATAAAACAAATCTTACCTAACTCCAAAAACATATTTGGAATTATGTAATGTAACTGCAAATATTTGGGAATTAAAAGTCAAAACAATCATTATATTTATTTATATTTTTATTTTAAGAATTAAATACAGGTACACACAAAAGACTATAAACTCATACACCTAGTAATAATTATGTAATAAAACTAATTGTTTCGATACCATTCGATGTCATCTCAATTTACGACCATCTATTAGGTTCAATAATGACCTGTTGACGGCCTGTTCGTTAAAAAATAAAATAAAATAAAAATACCATAAAAACGATTTTTTCATTGATTGTACTTAGTCGAATTGATACTAGGCGGACAGTATATATATTCCGTTACAGCCTGCGAAAATTTTTCCAAGCTGTTACCTTTTTTCATTTCTATAGGTACCTAATAGGAAAAAAACGGTGAAATAAATAGATTGAAATTTTTTTTATTGATGTACCTACTAAATTATTCCTACTTCTTTAACTCACATTATACATATGTATATTTTTCCAATTATGTATTTCATTAGTGATGTTTTAAACGTTTAATCAGATCTTTAAAACTAATTAAATAAATGTGATGACCTCAAATTTAGATACATACCTCTAAGTATACCAAATTAACCTTTCCGGAAAGCGTCCGCTGTTCCAGTCGGCTTTGTAATGCGAAGGTTGGTTATCCGCCCCTCGGGGTGGCCATAAAGTAGAGGACTGAATGGAAGATGCCCCGCCGTACCTTCTCACCGGTGATGGAAGGCTTTGTGCATCGGGGGTGGAGGGTGGAGCGGAGAGTAGAGACGTCAGACCATTGTTAGGATCAGCTATTGTTATACTGGCGCCATGTAAATATGCAGGTATTTTTATTACGAAGTTTTTGTTAGGGTAACTACTTCAGTATAATCTGAATAGTTATGCATATTATATGTATAGCTCCGTTGATTATTCCGGGAAGGAAATAGGTAATAAAGTACTAAAATAAATAATCTGTTTCTTCATTTGCCTATTTTTAGGGCCAGGCAAGAAATATTGTGTTAATGCCATATTTTTACATGATATTTAATAATAACTTGTCATGTATGTAGAGATAGATATTAAAATTTTTGTCTTACTGATAAAGTATTTTTGAAACAAATAAGACCAAGGACCGATTGTTAGATCAGTAGTAGGTAATATTAAAGAGTTTTGCCTTTTCTTCCAATTAAAAAACCTGTTTTTCGCAAAAATCTATGTTTTTCCCATTTTAAATCTAAAAAACTTCATCATTTGTATATAAACACTAAAATCTCTGAAATCTATTCATAAACTCTTAAAAGTCATAAAATCGGAAAAACAAAACTATTACCTATATTACCCATATAATAATAATAATATTAGGATAATTATATTGCGCAGTTTTCGCGAATACTCACCTCAAGAGCGCTTGAATTATTTATCATTCTTAAGGGTATTCAAATTCTCGTGCAGATTTGATTTTTCTATCTTTATACAAAAAAGTTTTTAATTCACATACTTAAGTGTTTGCGTCTGGCTGCATATGGATGTTCATTTTTAGGTAGGTATTAACTAAAATATTTAAAAGCTCGCTCTAAAAAAATTAAATGTTTTTGTATTATTTAAAATGATGATTTCGTAGAATATCAAGGTTTATTTACATTTTCGTAAACGTACGTGAGATAAGAGAAAATAAAGCTGCGACCGTATCTGTATTGGAATCTATGTCATAAATGTTTATCATACCGCAACAATCTACAGATGAAAGTATAATGTCTAGCTTACATGGTTGCGTTTTTTTACTTTTCATTTATTTATTAATTAATTAAAGCCCTTCAGGGCATTTACAAACAATAAGGTAAAGTGTACATTAAATGAAGGAATACTTTAAACAATACATAGTGATTGCCCGTGAATACAAACAAGAAAATATAATAATATAAAGTGTAAAGCAAATACATAGCAGTAGCACAATACTAAAAGATAAATATAATATAAAGTAAAAAGCAAGTACATAGCAAAAGTAAAAGCTTAAAAATATAATAAAAAATACAAAAAATAAATAATATAAAGTAGAAAGCAATAACACAAGTTTAGTAAGGCATAATATAATAAAAATGTTACATAACAGTTTGTTATCTCTGACCCCATCAACAACTGAAATACAATCTACTTATTAAGTCCAATCTGACGAATATTTGTAATTTTATGTAGACTTGTTTAAAAATCAAAAAAATCAGTTACGAAATCACAGAGAAGCGTTTAAATTACTGCTAGAGCTAATAATATAAAAAAAATCCGTTTCAAAATTCAGAAATACTGAAAAGCAGCATATTATTAGATCGAGCATTTTTGGTTATAGATTAATTGTTCTAGCTCGAAAAAATAGCAGTAAACATCTGAAAATATTGTTACAATATTCAGATTAGAACAATAAGTTATTTATCTCTTCAATTCAATGTGTTCGGTACCATAAGTGTTGATGACATGCAGCATAAATATTTATAATGGATAATAATATGGCACTGACGTAAGAACATAGCTATCTATATTTATGTTTATCAGGCCCCTTCAAAATAATTTAAAATAATTATGTGTTTTTTTAAATAACCGTAAAATTATATCATAGAACCACCTCACATTTTAAAATAAAACAACTTTAAATCAACAAACATTTTTGTATCATGAGGGACAAGAACGGGGCATGGTCTCATTCGTGGTAACGTTGTGCGGTGAATTGACAGGGAGACATTGTAATGGGGAATATCCAACCAATGTTAACGCTATAAACAATTTATTTTAAAATAGCGCTTAATTTTAGGCGATTAATGAAAATTCTTGTCGTATTGTGAGGCCAAGGGATGGACAATTCTGGTCAATGAATAGCATCGTTAGCACCACATTTTGCACAACCCTATTTTAGTGAGTCACAAGCAAGTGATGTTCTCAGCGTGCTTAAGTTTCCTGTTAAAGTGTCAGGTATTTATTACTCGGTAAGTGTTTAAAGTATTCAATTAATATGCAACCTTGAAGATTATTGTACTCCACGCTAGAATTCGTGATAAATTGCCTAGTCTGTTTGGACTCTCGAGTAGGCGGCGAGGAAACGGCGCATTATCGCTTCCTCGCTTCAGATCGGACCCCCAAAATATTATCTGACTGGGTAAATAAGAACGAATGGCGTCTATTTTTTCTCCGGATCTTTTCAAATCTCTCGTTCTATTTATTTTGATATCAAAAGCAAGCGTGGATATCACTCATTGTCAGCAGGATGCTGCCAGGATCTGTAAATATTATCTTCGACCCAGTTGCACGCAGCAGTCATTTAAATATAATTGAAAACAATATGAATGAAATTTTCACATTTTTATTTTCAAAAGCTTCTATGTATTTTAAAATGCACTTATTTTTCATTTTTATTATTTACCTGGTGGACTTTACTGACTAGTTAACGTTGCTGTTTCTCCGCGGGGGTGGGCAGAGAGGATGGAACGCCTTATCTCCAGTCCTGTTACATCACTTTTGCTTCGTCCACTTTCATACATACGTTAAGCACTTTTTCTGTTCTTTAACATGGCTGTCCTTCAGTATTTAGTTAATCTGATCTGGTGAACTTTACTAATTAGCTAACTTTGCCATTTCTCCGCAGGGGTAGGGAGAAAGAATAGAATGCCACACTTCCTGTCCTGTCACAACATTCTTGCTTCATCCACTTTCATTCTTCATGCACTTTTTCTGTTCTTTAAGCTTAACATGGCTGTCCTTCAGTATTTTGTTAATCTAATGGTGCCAGGTCTTTTGCGGGCGCCCTCTGTTTCTGTCTTCTCATATATTTTCTTCACCATTTGGACATGACCATGTTCAGATTTTGAAAACATTCGACCACCATATACGACCACCACATTGTCTAATTTCGTTTCTTTTTTGCCATTTACAGGTTTTACTTCTATTCATTAGTGTTGGCACCAGAACTTAATTATGCACCGCTAGCGTTGCTTCATGTGACAAATTCCTATTGGCGATAATTACATTCAGATACCATTTACTTTAATTCCCGCAATCATCTCCTTTTGTTATCATACTCTACCTTCACGTCCCTAGTAAATATACTTCCCAAATACACATATTCATTCGCTTTTTACTTTTCATATTTCGATTTACGATGGTAGATTTATCTAGTGGACTTAAGATGACGGTCTGGCAATGTAAGCAAAATTCACATTTTTTTCTCATTTCTTCTCATGCGTTTTGTATCACATTTTGGGTGGAAAGATATCATATTAAAAAATTATTAATCAGGTTCCATATATTTTAAATCCAAATATTTTCTTAAAATGACATTTATGTCATTTTATGACTTATGACATAAAATGACAAAATGACACTTAAAATGACAAAATGACAAGAACAACTACATTATTCGATCAATAATTAGTAAATTACCAATATTTTTAAAATGAAGACAATTACTACACTTCGTGACATGTCTTTTTTTTTCAATATTATTATAATACAAAGTAAACGATTATATTAAATTTATTAAAATAATTACAAAATCTGTCAGTTTACTTACGATTTATGTTTAAAAAAAACTTTATAAAAAAAAATGTTGTTTTTTACTTTAATAAATTAAAAGAATAAATATTATTATTTTTAAATAAATACAAAAAAAAAATCAAAAACAAGTTCTTAATTCCTAATTTTAGCTTTTCAATCAGTGCACTATGTATTGTGTCTTAAATGCGTTGTATTAATTGCGTGAACTAATTATTTATCAACGCCATTGAAACATAGGATTACTCCATATTACATTACGCCGTTACATTAATGTTGAGAATGTTTATAATATTAAAAGTTATAAGAACTGGATGACATGTGTTACGAACGTGAAAAGATGATCATCTGTAGAAAAATACATCCTTATAATAATTTTAGAGATAAATATTTTTTGTACATGCCATGTGGCCAGACAAAACGAAACGACGGAGCAGAAATATTACCTAAATATATTATTTAACAAATATCTCGGCATGACATCATTTTCTTGCTAAATGTTCTCATTAGATACTTGGGCACTGGTGAACTAACGTATCTTGGCATGCGGTGCACTCACTCATCGTGGTATATTCAAAATGTCCTACGGTACATCTAAAGCTTTATCCGATTATACTCAAATAAATTTAAACCTCGTAACGAATTAAAAATTGTAACAAAAGCGGTCCAACAATATAATCAATGTTCAATGACTGAATACTGAATTTGAAATTTGATTATATTAAACACCATTCATGCGTCATTTATGAAAAAGAGGACCGTGTCGCTCACTCTCACCAAATATGAACAGAAAAAATGAACATGAATCATTTTTGAATTAATATCATCTAAGAATCTTTAAAATATAGCAAGGGTCGATCAATAATCGATGTTATTTATTACGAACTTCCTCTTTTCTTAAACTCTGCTTTGGATATCCTCATTTCGTAATTATTATTTTAGGCCAGCGCCAGCTTATTAAAAGGACAATGAACAATTGCAAATTATCCCGAATTAATAATCAAGAAAATAATTTTTAATTTAATAAAAATAAATTAAGCAAATATTTAAGAATACCACAAAAAACAAAAGTTTTGGCAACAAAAAAATCACAGGTCACTTTGAATATCAGCATCGAAAATAAGGTAATCGAACAAATGGAAACTTACCAATACCTAAAGTAGAATCACATATAGCCAGAAGCTCAAAG
>JADDOH010017218.1:0-16053 GCA_016648135.1 Agrypnia vestita | reverse complement strand
ACACACACACACACACACACACACACGCAAATACAACCCTCCCCTCACTACACAAAAATAAGTTTAAAGTCACAAACTCTACAAACACAAACCCGTATAAAGACGGCCACGCGAACAGTTATTACTCTTAACTTTATCATTTTCTACTTCAAACTTATGAATAACACCGAACTTGGCACAGGTATACCTATGTACACATTACGTAAGTATCTAAATACGTTTGTGTATCTAAAACATACTCGCTTTATATTCTGTTGGTTTATATAGTTTGAACAGTCTGCCAAAATTTGAATAGGCTTTGATAATGTAATTATTATTATAATGTCCGCACTCACAACCTGGTTGTGAGGGCTTACATGTATTCTTTATTAATGTAATAGAATATTCTTCTATTAATGTCAAAATAAACAGTACGACACTAAAGAAAAAATGTTCTGAAAAAATTACTATGACTGAATAATATAATATATTCACAATATTTTGAGTTTGTCTAAATTTATCAGAACACAGTACTGGATTTCGTCCCATGGACATCTTTAATAAGGGTATATCATAGATGTCACATAGAGACGAAATTATATATTCATTATTATATGTATTAATTAATTATTTGGATTAATTATTATTATTTTTTTATTATTTTATTTTCATTTATTGGTTTTCTTACAGTCATATAATTAATCAATCTTGAAAAAAAAACAATAATTAATGTACAGAGTCTTGGGCCAATTACAAGAAAACACATATATACAATAATATTACACCAGGATCGATAAAAAATAAGAAAAAACATGCCAAATATTGACTTTTTATATTAATTATTATTAAATATTATTTCGTTTCTATGAGACATTTATAATATATCTTGATTAATGATGTCCCTGGGACAAATCCAGTACTGTGTTCTGAAAAATTTGCACATACTCAAAATACCTACTCTGAATGTGAAGAACTGGTCTAAAAAGGAGTTTAAAAAATTGAAATGATATTTCAGGCGTATTCTAGTGTAATGCTAAAAATTCGAAAGAATATCATTACACCCGTAAAGGATATTGCTTTAAAAAATTCCAATAAAGAAATAGGCACCTCATAAGTGACATTTGTGGTTAATTAAGGGGAATGAAAAAACTTCGGATGCCGGTCGCGCTAAGGAAAATTACAACACATATATGAAACGGGTAAAACTTAAATATATACAACCTCCAAAAATTTGATAGTTGTGGGGGGAAATGGTGAACGTTTCATTGTGTAAAGTGATCACTTAAGCCAGCCGTATGATAGGTCGTAAGGCCTATCTATGAACATCCAAAAACTTCTTCTTTTCAATAAAAAATATAAGTTGGTCTCTATGAGACAGCTATAATATATCTTGATTAATAAAATTATGTTTGATTTATGCCGATATATAGAAATTATTTTATGAATATGTGCTTATTTAAATCAGAGCAGGAATTAAAATCAGATAGAGGTAATATCTGCACATGTAATTGCAATATTAATTGAAGTATTGTTTTATTTAGTATCAGTAAGAAAGATGTTTGCAAGAGCAAACAAACCATTTAAAGCATTCATAAATCTATGCAGTGGTAAAATAAACGTAAATATAAGAAAGTTGAATAGATAGATACTATTCAGTATAGGGTTATATTGTTGCGAGAGCTGAAATATGATTTATGGATATGAAGACAGAGTGGACGAGTTGGAAATGTGGTTTTGAAAAATAATGATTAAGATATCTTGAAGATATTACATGTATATACCCAAGTAAAATGCTTCGGACATATCCAATGCTACAATAAAAATAAATAATGGGATAAACACTAAATTTAAGTTGTCAGATTCGTAAAAAATTGTGATTGGTCTGGAAAATGTCTTATTTCTATACAAATTTATTGGCTCATATTTTACGTTTACAGAAATGACGCACATTATTGGGTTACAAAATTGTGACGGTAAAGTTAAAAGTAAAAGTTGATTGTGAGTAATTAAGTAAGCCGTGGGCCATTCTATAAAGACTTTCATACAGGTTTCCCATATATAATACCGAGAATATAAATCAAAAGGGCATTAGTGATTATTTCGAACTTAACAAGAGAGAAAAATAATGTTTTGTCAACTGATTTTGTCAATATTTCTTTCCTTATTTAACGGTTTCCATATGTGTTTTAGATTAACAAATATGGAAATCGTTTGATAATAAAATAAACATTGACAAAGTCAGATTGACAGAACTTTATTTTGCTCATTAGCGCCCGATATAGATTTGTTTCTCTGAGACTTTTGTAATTTATCTTAATTAAAACATCACTTTTGGAGGCGCTAGAAGCCGCTCTTATATGTTGTGCCATGCCAATAAAAAAAAAACGGCGAGATAAATCACTCGCAACTAATTTACTGTACAGACACAGTCCAGAGAAGACCGATTTCTGGCCCAATCTATAACAATAGACTTCTTCAGCTCGGAATCTCCGTTCGCTATAAGTGAACAAATATGTGCTATTACCATAGAGTAAAAAAATTAACAAAGATGAACTGAACTCGTTCTTAAAGAAAAGGGGTTGGGTCACAGCGGAAGAATGTCCCTCCTTGCGCATGTTAAAGATACATTGATACTGCAATCAAATAATTTATTCTTTCATAATTCAATCCCTCTTCTTCTTCCTGGAACAGTCCCAACTCATTGCCTAGGTAGGCTGTTGGGGTCGGTTCTTCTTGTATTCAGATTGTACGTTTTTCGTTTCTGCATTTAACTTTCATGTAGGCCATTTCTATGCAGAATTTTGGAGCATTGAGTCATCCAGGAGTTCTCTTCTCTTCCTCTGGATGATTGTCGATGAAGCTCCACTCAATCCTCTAGTAAACAAAATGTATTTTATACAACATACGTTTAATTTAAATTTATTTTAAATGGGTCTCTTTTAAGTAAAAGCTTCTTCTTGTAAAAATATGCAACTTATTTACTAGACATTGTATTTTTAAAGAGTATTTTTTTTACCTTTTCGTAATCGTTTTAAAGTTAATAAGTTCGTAGTATACAAGTCAAACGTATTGGAACTAGCCGTGGCACCAGGTACCAATAAATTTACCTCAGTTCATGTATATATATTTTGGTGGTTTGTGGCTTTTACTAAGCAAGTCCCTCTCTGAATAACATGTAAATTATACCTACCCATGTAGGTCGATCTAAACCGGTAACACAGAACACAAGATCCCGTGTAGCTTATGATGTGACAAGTAATCCTTTACATACTCACACATATACGCGCCGTAGTACGCGAGTATCTACGCGAATAAATGAAAAAAAATAGTTGTAATCGTGAAAATCTAAATTTGTGAAAACGTGTTTCATAATTTAGGCATCGGACCTTTATTTTTTTCGCCCAAAGGAATGAAGAACAGAAAATGTAGTTTTGTTTAGTGTCGGTCTTTGGCAGTGTAGTTAGTACCCTTCGGAATGTTAATTAGGGTGAAATGATGGAACGACTTGTAATTTTATTGAAAGCTTGATGTTGGCGCATGGAATTGTTCTCTTTACCTTATTACTTATTAAGCCCATCCTATATACCGTTCTTATATCGATTTCTTACCTACCTACCTAAAATGCAGGGCGAACACAATACCTACCGGCCGCTAGTGTATTTGCACCTCGTTATGCTATGCCAGATCAGCTGAAATTTAAAAGCATCGCCGTGCGAATATAACTTGCAAACAGCAATTATTTAACTTGGTCGACGCGAGTTATCGACGGGAAAATACCGTGTATTTTCAAAGATAAAACGAGGCAGAGATCAAAACCATTAAAATAAACTAAACGGAAAAGTGGGAGATGTTCCTCTAGTTGTAAACCAGCGTGGAAGTTTGCGGACGGGAAGGAATTAGGAAGTGTGGAGGTAAGTCCGTGAATTTTCCTCTCGCTCATCCTATCTTATATTCCTTTTTGTGTTCCGCCATCGCCCCGTGCCGTCCACGTGAGCGTGCAGCATGATGATTTTGACCAAGTGGAAACCATTCGCAAGATCTAACTTTTCTTGGAGGATGCTATGATCATCTCACAGATAAAGGAGTAGATCTTGCGCAACTGTTATACCATAGTCCAAGAGCTTGCAAACAAGGTGCTTGTAAGCGTTGAATCAGTACATTAAATTTTGACCGATGATTTAGGCTTGAGATGGAGCTAACGATGGAGCAGAAGTCACTCCGTGGAATTTCCATTCTTCGCATGAATTCCCCTAGTTTTTCTGGCTCCCTTATCTCCTGACATGGCTCCGTGTAATTCTTGGCTATTTCCCAAGTCGTTGCTGACGCAGGCACACTATTTGGGTCAAGATATGATATTATGCGAAACGCGACGGCCCAGCTGAACACCATTCTAAAAGATGTGTACCAGAAGTGTTTCCATCAATGGCGGGGACGCTAGGAGAATCGAGCATTGCTAAGGAGACTACTTTGAGGATTATTGAATGAATAAATTTATTTCTGGCGACCAGAGACGAATTCATTCAAATTATTTTTAGAACAGTGTGTAACGTACAAATGATTTTTTAAATTATTGTTTCATTAATAAGAAAACTTCGATAAAATTGAAAAAAAAAGTTGTTAATGGTTGCATGATGAATCATAATATTTTAAATTAATTTGGTTGACCGCGTGATTAAGTATTGGCTAATTGGTATTAACTAATCGTTGCGTTGGATTTACACTGTGCGCAAAACGTTTTTCACAGCAAATAAAATATTACTAGAGATATAATGCAAATAGATAATATTTGAAAAGGTACAGACAAGTTATTTCACATTTTATTGGATAAAATTTTAAAGTTATTAAAAAATATTAAAAAATGGAAAATGCTTCATTTAAACTAGAAAGCTTTAGAATAATTTTTCGTTAGAACAAAATTTTTTTCGTTATCATATTTAAAGAATTCTTTTGAAACGAATTTTGAAAAAAATAAAAAAAGGATAATTTAATAAATACGGCAAAATAAGAGGTGTAAGAATTCTGAAATCACGAATAAAAATAAATTGACATAAATGGTGTTGGCACGTTGCGTTGGGTAGGATTTCCAAGTAATGATATTCTTAATAAAAAGGAATAAGGGATGTGCAGGTATTTTTATTGTAATTGAAAATTTCCCTTTAAATATTTAGGAAAGAAAACAATGAAGTAGCAAATGAGTCATTTTGTACGTGTTTTAATATGCGATACATAAATGTATATCAAATAGGATATAATAATTCTTACAAAATTTAATGGTCTATTTGTCATTAAATAGAGTTCTTTTAAAAAATATAAATTAAAAAATATCAAAAATAATTTGAAATTAATATATATTTTTACTTTTTGAATAACGCTTCAACAGGCCAAGAGACCCATTACAGAAGCGACACATCACAAAACACCCAGATTGAGTTTATCATACAGATTAGTAGTGACCTCATCGGGAATCTTGGTGCGAGAAACCACCGTTATGTCTACTGGGCTACGAGGGCCGCTGATATTTTATTAAAATAATATATTATATAAAGCCGAATATCAAAAAAGATTAATCAAAATATATTATAGATATCTCATAAAGACGAAGCTATTTTTTATAAGGAGAAATTGGTATAAAATAAGTTAAAATTATCACTTTACACAATGTAACGTTCACCAATTCGAATTGCGAAGCTTCGGACCTTGCCTGTGTTTGTTTTAAAAAAGTTCTTTTATCCGAAATATATAAACGAAAATAAATTGACCAGGTTTCCTATTTAAGATACAAATAATTTTGTTTATGTATATTTAAAAACATTTTTTTATCAAGAAATATTTTCTTCAGTATAAATAACAATAAAATAATATTTGTACACAATACATTGTTTCAAAGTACGTCAATATATGTGGAGTATAAAAGCGAAGGCAGAAATATCAAAAAAAAAATGCAGTCTCGAGGATAACAAATTTATAATTTACCGAATTTGAAATTTTATTGGAAACGTATCCTATAAATTCATATGAAACATGATTTTGGAAGGCATAGATACATTAAACCTATTCAGTAGATACCTACATTTTAAAGGAATAATTTTCGGTGACTGCAACCAAAACATTTTTTGGATATTGCTGCATTTTGCTTTTATAACCCTTATATCATCTGTATTAATACAAATAAGTCGTATTGATTTTTTATACATTAGTTAAAATATTTTTACATTACCTACTGAAAGACAACACATATTTTATTTGAAGCATCTGAATGATAAGTTTTATTTTTTAAAATTATTTAAATATATAAAGTGACGATTATTGAAGGAAAGGCGTCAGAAGAGTGGCGGGCAATATATAGTGATTCAGACGCAAGTTATCAAGATCAACCAAAAATAGGTGTTATAATGGCGCGAACGAGGAAAGGAGATGGGATAAATGGGAACGAAAACTTGAAGACTGTATTTGAAAACGAAGGAACAGGAAGATCGACTTTCTTGACGCAATTTTCTTCTTACTCCAGATGAGACGAGATCAATGATTTTATATATATATTACTCTAATTTTACTATTGCTTTTGTATTTTACAATATATACTGTTCTTATTATCCACATTTTATATTTGTATACTCAATTAATTAATTAATTAATTTTATAGTTATATAGTATTTTGTTGTATATCTTTATTATTTTTTGTTCTCACTATATTGTTCAGCTGCTCATCTCGGCACAGGTTCTTCCTAGTTAGATGAGTGGCTCCATCTTCTATGTCATGTAGCAAGATGAAGATAAATAAATAAATAAAAAAATAAAAAAATGTCGACAAACTGGCGACACTATTTTCGAATCACAACTCTTTCATATCCGATGGTGCTCGAAAGCCAACAATATGGAAAAACTACTCGATAGTTAGTGGAGAGAATAGAAGAGAGGAAGTGACGATCAATATTTGATGTTTAGGTAACGATACAAACGTTTTCACTAGTCGAATTACAGGTTTTGAACTTTTGGTTTGTTAGTAATGTTGTTGGATGAAGAGGGACGGAGAAGTCGTGACGTTAATGCCAATATCTAGTTTTTCGAATATTGAACTCAAACGAACGTTGATTAGTAATTGTGAATATCGAACAGATGGAGCAGAAGGGTTGGAAAATGAGATAATAAGCCAGTGGAGTGACACGAGCCGATGACGATGAATGCGCAATTATTATTGACAAATTTGTAAATACAAAATAAATTCATAAAACACACTTAAAGTTTTCTGCTCTTAAAAAGGTAGATAGGAAGGGGGTATTGATTATTTCCTTACGGTGAAACAAAACCGCCCCTTGCCGCGCAAAACACGGGGCTGTTATTCACTTAGCGCGGCGGTTTCTCCGAGGCATTCTTTTTGGGGAACGGCTCCCGGATAATATATTCAAACAATGCACGGCTGGACAAAGGAAAGCCGAAAACAAAACAGGAAACGAATGCGCGCCAAAATGTGTTGAACGCGTGGGCATTTGTTTTTTTTTTTTGTATTTTTTTTCGCTTTGTACCGGCGTCCTTTATTTAAGCAAGCTTTTGAAACACGGCTAATTCTGTAATAACCGGACAGCTTTGGGCCATCGTGTCGCGACGAGCGCGCGTTTTTCGACGAAATGCGAGCGAACGTGAGTGCTCGCAGGGACAATATATGATATTAATTAATGGTGATGATGACAATGGTTCGCGAAAACCTTTACCGCGCTGCGACAAATGTATTTTTTTAATGTTGACATATTTTTTTTACGAGAAAATGTCTTTAAAATTGGTTGGATTGGAGGCACGGAGTGCATGTTTAAAATTTGTTAAAATTGTAAAAAATTGTAAAAAAAAAAAAAAAAAAATTTAAAAAAAAATATAGGACACATTTTAATTTATTTTTTAACAAACAGACCATCAGCAGGTCACTGATGACCCTAATGGATGGTCCTAAGGTAACATTAGAGTAAAGAGTAAAAAGTAAAATCATTTTGTTAACTTTTTGAAAATTACAATGTACATTTTGAATATGACATAATTACACAGTGCAATTTTACGATAAATTGATAATGAATAAATAATATTATATAAATAAGTTTTTATACAATACGTAATACACTTTTTATGATAAATAAAAAATAAAAAATGCCTCAATGATAAAATGCATTGTAAATAATATTCAGAAAAAAATAGCCGAAAACATAATCACAATTTAGAAATACGTTCGTTTTTACGTAATGCACTTTTTATAAATATATAATACATTATTAGTAAAAAATAGTGCTAACTCTGTGAACTTGTTTCCGAAAAGCCCACAATCAAAATGAGTAATTAAAACAATATAAGTTTGCATTATAACTAAACCTCTTCTGGTTTATGTTTTTTGGGTCTATTATGTCTTGTTGTTAAGCAATATCACTTTGGGACCGAATTTCAGAGGATCACCATGGCACGGGTCCCTCATCAGGGCTGATGTGATAATTACACTTGCATACGTGCAAATTATATATATATATATATTGATATAATATACAGAAATAAATAAAGATAGAAATTAAGCGAAAAACACAAATATCAAATAAACAAAACTGAAAAATAACATGCTTGAACCTGGAGTGAACCACGGAACCTGTATTACGCGGACAACGTGATACGCCAATTTCACTAATCCTAGCCACTTACTAAGTCGTCCCTACTGATAGTTTCTAGGTTTCCTTTGAAATATTAAATTCAACGTATTTATATGATTCAAGTTTTCTAAGGAGAGTAATCGATTGTGCGAAAATATCAAACGAATCTTGACATCTTTCCAGCTAGCGAGTTCCGAATAATGAAAGTATTCTTTACTAACCGTTGAATATACTCTGATAGATATTAAATATAGGAAGAAATAATATTTATATATATATATAATAAGTAATAGTATATATATAAAGTTGTTGATTTCCAAATAAATAAAATCAAAATATACCATTCAGATTCAATAATTTATATAAAACTTCTCACAACAGGGACTTTTATGAAATAGCGGATGGTGAGTGCTTCACTTTGTGTGAAGCGAAATTCTCGGAGAAGAGGTAATCAGAGGGTCGCTGCAGACTCAGCTGAGAAAAACAGGGAAAATAAAGTGCCTTGTCTTTGGTGTCCCAAAAATGTATACCCTGTTTAAAGAGGCATATCTTTCTGATTTCAAGGTGTTGAAATCGGAAGTAAAGAGTGGATTAAAATTTACTTTAAAAAAATAAAATTAATTTAAGTGCTATTGTAAGTATGAAAATGTAGCAGAAATACAAATACAATACCGCAGGGAGTTAAAAGCACATCCACTTACGCACCTTATAATTAAAAGATAAGTTTGAAACGATTGGAACCGTTCAGTATGTTCATATATAACGTTCTGAAAGACCAAGAACATCAAGAACTGGAAAGTTATGACAAAACATTTAAAAAGTCTGTAAGATAAATAAACCATGAGATTGACATCAGAAAATCAAGTGTCTATCGTAAGTATTTAAAGATGTCATAAATGGAAAAAAATTATTCGAACAATGATACATGCTAACGATCCGGACCATATTTTGATGGAAGAGCATATCTTGAAGAGAATCTTCCAAAAAGAGATCCCATAGAATTCCCGGTCGGTTCCCCAGACCTGACGCCACTCGATGTTTTTTTGTGGGGATATCTTAAAAATACGTCAGAAAACCAAGGACTCTGGAAGAATAAATTAAAAGCCGCAATTGAGCAAGAATATATCAAAATTTAAAATAAAATGTTGGTTGAAGTTTGTGAATCAATAGATCACCGTTGTCAGAAATGTATTAACCAGAAGGGTGATAGTATTGAACACCTACTATAGGAGGAAAAGTTATACATTTCATGTAAATCTTTTTGCAATTTAGATATTAGTTATATGTATGTGAATAAAAACTAAAGTTAAAATCATTCAAACTGTGTATACATTTTTGGGACATCCTGCATATGATAAAAAAGTAATAAATAACTTAAATCCTTACATATTTTACATTAATTAAAATTAACGCAAAAAAGACAAACTAATTAATAAGGAAAAATCAACTGTACGCAGTATCGTAAAATAATGATAGATTATCATGAAATCCATAACACCTTCAAATATTATAGATTTTTCTGTACAAATTGACTGAAGGCGAGAGCGAAATAGGATTTACAGACGTTCAAATAAATCATTATATTACTGGTAGAATTTATCAATTCATGGCCTCAAGCCGTTTTCATAAACAAATAATTCATCGCAATATTCTCTCCAAGAGCTTTAAGGTTCTTCATTGAAATACGTAGATTGAGCGCTTCCGTTGCGCGACAGGGCCTGGGAAACGGGGAGGAAGTCGCCTCTTTTGTGAATGGTAATTATCCAAATCGCACGACAAAACGCTAGCACTACAGAGTTAAAAGTCCGAACTTTCCGAAGAGTAAAACAAGTTTCTCGGAAACGGAAGTTGAAGAAAAAATGCTTTGGGATTAAGCTTATCGCCTCTGAAAAAAAACTTTAATGAACCAAACTTACAATACTTAGACGAGGGAAAAGTGGTAAAAAGTTCCGAATGAAGTGGTAGGTACCCGGCCGGCGTACGTTAAATGAGGCCGTTCGAACATTTTTAAGTTCTAGAAAACCTTGTCCGATGCCAGTTTTGTATCTTGTTTAATGTATTCTTACTATTATCTTTGTTCACAGTTTGTTTATGTTATAAAACATATAAAAAATTACATTAGTAATAACAAAATCACCAGGATGTTGAATATTATAAGATTATAATAATTTAACAATCTGAAATGCGTGTGTTAATAAAGGTCAAAAATTTTTAGCGAATTTATGAATTTTTTTAAAAATAAATAATTATTATATTGGGATCCGGAATACGTCTCTTAGCTGAATTTCAGAGCGATTTTTGATCAGGAAGTTGGTCAAGTTTTGATTTTACAAGATGTGTTTCTCTCCCTGTTTATAAGCTTATAAAACTGGAGACTTTGATTCGGTCATAAATTTTTTGAATATAAAACATTGTTGATCGACACAATAAATAAGTGTGTAATACATATTATGAAGTGTCCAATATCATTTGAAAGTTAAGAAATTGTTTGTAAAGATTTTATATAATTTTTCATCAAAATAAATAAATATTATTTATATCCAACCGTTATCGATGAATAAATTAAGTTTAATTTAATATAATAAATTAAGGATGAGTTTAATTCTGGCATACAAAGATATTATTATTATTAAAAAATGTTTTTAGGTTTCCACAGCAGTTCAGAAACTTTCGTATCGAATTTTCTATTCTACCATTCTACTACATCGATTCTGCCATATATGTTCAAGAGAATAGATGCGTGGGGCAGAATAGCCCAGAAAACTCAACGCGGATAAGATACTTTGGCTCCGAAACCAATCATTATTAAAAAATGAAATATTATTGACTAAAAAAATCTTGGTATTTAAAATATCTAGCAACAAAACAACTGCTTAATTTAGTAGTGATACTTACTTTTATTATATTCTTAATACTTAAATTTTATTGCAAAAGTAATTTTTTTCACAAGGCTTCCACAATTTTAATTGAAATTATGTTAAAGCCGAAATACAAGACGTTACTCTTGAAATATTCAAACACAAATTACGCCTGTGTTGGAAATGCGGCAGGAGTTCCCGACTGGGGATTATCGCAATGTAAATTTGCAGACCCATACCAAAGGCAGCATTTATTATTCAATATTAATTCACGTTGCAATCATTTGAAATCACATAAAACCAAGGGTTCTGTTGAATCTCAATAAGATTAAATACAAACTGAAAATATTAGAAATAGCCTGCCAATTATGGTGGGAAATTAATGTTTTTCATTATTAAGCGCGGTTTCTTCGAGGCGGTAGGCGTAGAAGCCGCAGCACCTCACTCTTGTATTCTGATACATAAGTATCATCACTTTCACGATCATACATTGAAGCTCCTAACTATCTTCCAGTGTCTGGCTAACCTGGTCATGCCAAGTCTTCTGCGGCTGCCCTTTATCTCGGCGCCGTTAACTTTTGAGTTATATAAATTTCTAACCATTCTCGTTTCATTTATTCGATGTTCATTGTGCTAAAGTTCAGCTTTAAATTTTTTTTAAATTTAATTCATTATGCTGAGTTCAGCTCTGCATTTTTCTTAATTTGATCGTTAAGTGATTTTCCCTGCATTTAGTCAACTTTCCTCTTCTGTTGTAACTGAGGTGTAATTTTCACCCGGGGCAAACATTCACGATAGGTTTCGTCCATTCCCATCCCCTCTATAGGTAGGTATAGTGGGGGAAGGGTGAGTAAAAAAGAATTTCTACACCCGAGCAAGACCGCCTTTAAAATTATAAGTTATCCGTGTCTTAAAGAATTATATACAACGAAAAGAGTGTAGAATTGATATGAAGGAAATTAAACATCTCCTAAACCATTTTTTTTTACTTGGATACTTAAATTACTTACCTACTATTTAAATTTTTTAATTATTTTAAAATACTTACAGGTTTCTTGTGTCTTAAAGAATTTTATATAAAGCAAAGAGTGTAGAGTTGACGTGAAGGAAATAAGACACCTCCTAAACCATTTTAATACACAAGATCATCCGGCAAAATGAGAAAATTTCACCATTCTTTCTAATGCATTTTTCATCACATTTTTGTATTAATATATATCATGTTAAAATTTATTTATCAGGTTACATATATTCTAAATACGTACATCGTGTTAAAATGATACACACTATATTATAAAATTAATTAATAAATTACACTGCGATGATTTAAAAACGAAGAAAATTGTTTCAATTTGCGGGCCTTTTATTTTTTTATTTTTTTTCAAGAATATTAGAAAGTTGACCTTTTTCTTACCTTATCTTGCCTGAAGAAGGGGTTTACTTCATCCCTCTATATTGTAATACTCTGTGAATGTAACCAATAAACGCCACAAAAATGAAATTAAATAATACACAACGTGAAATACTCGCATACACTCAAGTGTATGTAACATAATATAACTGAATACGTGTATACAATATCTCCCTTTCACAGTTTTAAGTACAAAATCCTCGGGTATTACTTATCACAGTAAGTTTTCTTTTAAGGATATACTTAGACGTTCTTAGGCGTACTTAAAACGCTCCAGGAATTAGGGGAAGCCATTCGCGGACTCAGACGGCTCGAGGCGCGAGGTCTCGAGACTAAAGTGTCCCGTGTCTGGCGCTCGGCGAGATAAGCCTCGCCGATCGCATAATGCCGCTGTCACAATACGAACCGATACACAGCAAATTCTCAAACGAAATCGATACCGGGAATTTGCTCGCTCGACCAGAAATTTGCGTTTTAATTTTTTCTGATTTAAAATACCTCAGCCAGCAACTCAGAATACGCGTGGTTCGATGTTATATTTTCACCATTATCTTATACGGGGTGGAGACACTAAACCAAGACCTTATTTGCAAAGCCGAGGCTTTTGAAACAGACGCATACTGAAAGTTTTCTGAGTGGACAGGGTTACGAATTTTGAAGTCCTCCTTTGTATGGAAAAAGGCTGAGAAGTGTTACGGACTATCTAGATAAGAAGCTTGAGTACTTCGGAAGTATTATTAGAATACCAAAGTAAAGTATTAACCTACCATTCAGGAGAAAATGAGCGGATAAAGAAACGTAGGAAGACGCAGCATCTCTGTTTTATAACTTTTTGTTAGATAAATGATAGATTCGATTATTCGGGTAAAAACCCATTCGATCGCTAGACCTTCATTATTCGAACAATGCTCATGTTTCAAACAGGAACAAATCAAGAACTCCCTCCATATAAGTAAAGCTGTATATTTTATGTAAAATTTATTTGTGATGTTTCATGTATCTTTTATGTTAGAATAAAAAACAAATATATTTGAGGGCCCTGATAAGGGCCTTTTTCTGTAAAAATGTTATGTAAATCTGACCCAGCATGTATCACGTTCAAGCGAGCGCGAGGCACCGCAGAAATGAGCAACGCGACGCGCTGATTGGCTGACGCACGCTGGGTCTAACGTATTGAATTGAATAAAAAGGCTGGATTCGAAGAGCAAAGGCAGTCTCCTCTTGTTTCTTCTACCTTACTCTTCAGTCCAGCATCAAGTGTTAATCATTTTTTATTTTCAACCTTCTCACCGACCTGCTCCTGGTATCAAAGCTAGCCAAGTGAAATTGGGCGAATCAACCCCTGCTATTACAGTCTTTGTCCTGTGCAAGACAACTCACTACAAGATTTCAAACTTTTCTACGCTACATAAATAGTTTGATGTTTGTATTATAATGATTCTACAGTCCTTTGATAGTTTTCTTGTATATCCTGGAATTGACTGACTGACATGTTGCTAAGCAGGCTAGGAAATTGTCTAGTCTGAACTGAAACACTGATGTCAAGTAGGCCATATCTAGTTTAAATTGCCTAATCTGTCCCGGAACATTGATGTCGAGTAGGTCAAATCTTGTTAAAATTGTTTAGTTTGATCTGAAACACTGATGTCAAGTAGTTCGTGTCATATATCTGGAGAAACACTCACTCATATGTGTGATCGATCGGATGTCAAATTATTTCATCCCTCTTGCAATTCGGCTTTTCTCCCCAACAACATTATACCCGCCTCACAACTAAAACACACCCCACTAATTACCACACCGCACCTTTTTCATAAGATTAATCAGCATGGTTTGAATATTTTAATATTTTAGTACCAAATTTATAACGCTGGTACACGAATACCCCTAAAGCTGTATTTATAATTATTTATTAAACGTATTAATTTCTCTCTTGTTTTATCACGAAATTTACAATACACAAAACCGTAATTTTCATTATTGTTTTAACAATACAAATATTTGATTTAGAACGAACAATGTAATTTAGTTTAGAACTTCCGAATTCATCGTCAACTCTCGGAATCAATCTACAACACCGTGTTTTATTGGTGTTTATTTAACTATGTATTTATTTAATGGAATACTCGATGTTTCATAAATAAAACACGCATCCTGACAATCAATAAAATTTACTTTTGTTCTTTAGTTGCCCAATTTCCTAAAGTAATATTAAATGACGTCTACAATATGGATGTTCGGAAATTTCTGAAACCCGTCATTTATTAGCCTCAAAGACATCTGTCAACACGTTTTAAATATCAAAAAACTTTATCGAATGCAGTGAATATTAATAAAAATATTTTTTATACATTCTTTAATATATATTAAAATCGTCACAATGTATAAAAATAATGTCATGAGATTGTTGCTGTAAGAGGCAAATGAAGCATTGAAAAAACACTTTAAACTTTTACTTGGTACGCAAAGTCACGACACGAATTTAATCGGAGCACTGTTCTGAAATTCACTCTAAATGTCTAGAATATTTCACACACTAATTAAACAATTTCGTATTTCGCACTGATTACTTTCCTTTTTTTATCCCTGCTAAATAACTTATCTCTCGTACAAAGGTGCGAGTAGCCTTAATTGGTCAGGTTCGCAATAGAAAACTCCTTGCTTGTCTGCAGGTACTTTTTTGATTTATAATCGCTAGCAACACACGCGACACGATTTTGCTTGTAAGTGGATTTCTATAGCGTTAGTCCGCTGCTAACTCGGACTTAATTTGAAAATTTAAACTTTTATTTAGTACGCAGTCACGACACGAATTAATCGGTGCACTGTTTTCAAATTCACTCTAAATGTTTTAAGAATATTTCAAACACTAATTTTACAATTTCGTATTTCGCACTGATTATTTTTCGTTTTTCATCACTACTGAATAAATTTTTTATTTTTTTTATTTATGGTTTTTGTGTTTAATTTGTAGAACTCCATATTTATTTTTAGCGAAATTTAAAATAAATTAAATTTTAATAAATATTATTATTAAGTTCTACGGGTTAAGTATTTTTATGTGTTACAGCTGTTTCGGCTTGTAAGGCCATTATCAAACAGTCTGTTTCAAACAAACAGTTTGATAATGGCCTTACAAGCCGAAACAGCTCAACACATAAAAATACTTAACCCGTAGAACTTAATA
>JADDOH010017216.1:0-10880 GCA_016648135.1 Agrypnia vestita | reverse complement strand
ACCGTGGCACCAGTGCTGCAGAAACGGCTCGAAGGATTAATGATGTGTATGGCGACGGTGCCGCAAAAGAAAACACAGTGCGTTTTTGGTTACAACGTTTTCGTTCTGGAAATTTCGACCTGCAGAACAAGCCCCGTGGACGGCCGGAGACCAAAGTTGATAATGAAGAATTAAAGGCTATTGTGGAAGCGGATCCATCGCAAACCACATCCGAGTTAGCTGCAGGCTGCGATGTTAGTGATAAAACTGTTTTAATCCAATTGAAGCAAATTGGTAAGGTGAAAAAGCTTGAAAGGTGGGTACCTCACGAATTGAGTGAAGCAAATCAATAAACGCGCGTTGACTGCTGCGTTGCATTACTCAACCGGCACAATAATGAAGGGATTTTAAATCGAATCATTACCTGTGATGAAAAGTGGATCCTGTACGATAATCGGAAGCGCTCATCGCAATGGCTGAACCCTGCCGAACCAGCCAAACCATGCCCCAAGCGAAAATTGACTCCAAAAAAGTTACTTGTGAGCGTTTGGTGGACTAGTGCTGGTGTCGTTCACTACAGCTTTCTTAAATCTGGCCAGACGATTACGGCAGATGTCTATTGTCAGCAACTGCAAACCATGATGGAAAAGCTAGCTGCTAAACAACCGAGGCTGGTTAATCGCTCTAGGCCACTGCTGCTTCATGATAACCACACACTGCACAACAGACGGCTACCAAATTAGAGGAGCTTCAATTGGAATGTCTAAGACATCCACCGTACTCTCCGAACCTTGCCCCAACAGATTACCATTTTTTTCGAAATTTGGATAACTTCTTGCAAAGGAAAAAATTCAACTCCGATGGGGCAGTCAAAACCGCCTTCAAAGATTTTATTGATTCCCGTCCGAATGGTTTTTTTAGTAAAGGGATCGATGAACTATCTATGAGATGGCAAAAGTGCATAGATAGCAATGGTACATACTTTGATTAAATAAATATATTATAATAAAAAAAATCGGCTTTATGTTCCTCCCATACTAAACTCCAATTTCATATGTAAGGACCTAATATTTATAAGTTAATTATTTTGAATTAATTAATGAATACTAAGCAACAAACAATGTTAAGACTGAATAATAGTAAGTGATTGAATGTAAAAAAAAATAAAAAGTATATCAAGAAATGAGTTAATTAATGAGAGAAAAGGGATGAGGAGGTAGGAGTCACGATAGAGGTGAGGAAGAGAAGATAAGATATAGTGAGTGAGTAAGATAAGAGAAAGTCGATTTAGTACATGTAATCTAAAGCATTCTTTTAAATTCAATAAGACCAATGTTGAAGAGGTCAATATCGATACAATTATTATTGAAAGATTTGCATGCGCGATATAAAAATGTATTTTGTCTATGGTTGCTCTATTTCTCGGAACATGGAAGAGCGCGTTTTTTACTTGTATACTTTTCACTTGCTCCCAAAGCAAAGGCAAAAATACACATCCACAGGAAAACTGTTGTTAAGGGGGGGTAAGGTTAATTCGTACAAAAAAAGACATGTTTTGTGAGTTTTTTGTGACGACACAATTAAAATCTCTTTTTAAAACCAATGGTATATTAAAGTATGACATTTGAAGAATATTGTGTAAAATTTTCAAGACGAAATATTAAAAATACGGCAATGGCAGCAATTATTCGGACGTGTCTCGGAAAAAAGTAGAATTGCAGTGTCCATCATAACTTGGTGCTAGATCATCTGAAATCCAAAAATCAAAGTTCATTCGTTAGATAATAGGTTTTCGCAGGTAACGCTGGGAGGGTTTTTTGAAATTTCAATTTTTTGGAACATTTTGAAGGGAAAAACGCGATTTTTTGCGAAAAATATCGACTAATTTGTTATTAAAAAATAAAAATTAATAATTGAAAAAAGTTTCCAGCGTTACCTCGTAAATTATGTACAGAAATAGTATTCAAAATTTCGTAAAGATCGGTGCAATGGTTTTGAAGTTATGATGGACACCGACTTTGAAAACGAAACTTTTTGTCCATGTCTACGCAAAACTCTTCCAATACAAATAGCACGTCCGGTAGTCCTCAGGTGAGCGCGTCTCTTAGCTGCCCGAGCAGGTATAGAAAATCAGTCTGAGTATCGCTCAAATGTTCATAATTTCGTCAATTCATTTAAAAAATTAAAAATAAAATGCAAAAAAAAAAGTTAAAAACCTAACCCCCCCATCCCCCCCCCCCCCACCCTTAATTTACAAAAACAAAAGTACTTGTATAATAATTGTAACCCGTGTAACCTAGAAGATGAATAATTATTCAGTACAGGAAGTTTGAAATACTCTTGAACGACTTCACTCATCAGAATGGGACGGGGATGATGACAGGAGTGCCCCTGTCTCGGGACCTGGTAGTTGAGCACGTTCTGGCTCCGCTTGCATCAGATAAACATACAACGGCACTCGAATCTTTGCACGGAGACACACAGTCAGCCCCTCCACCGACCAACCCTCATTCTTACGTGACATTAACGGGTGTATTAATAATATACGCCCCGACGGAGCTGGCTCTGGTTTGAAAATATAACATTGCACCGGTGGGTTCTATGGAAAACTTGGTAGGAAATATTTTTATTAATTGAATGTTATGTATTAAGTCGTCTTATTCACTATTTATAATGTTGCTCGAAAATTAGAATTTTAGAATTTTTTGCGACGAAAGCTTGGATATGGACTCTTCGATCACAAAAATTCAGGCGTCCGAATGCGCTTTTTATTATACTCCCTTTCTCATTGAATCAGGTTTCGTGTCTATACACGCGTCGGGCTAATTACTCATTTGTATTGATTCCAATTTGAAAAAACTATTAAAATTTCGAAAAATCCAAAATTATACTATATTTATTTTAAAAAATTTAAACTAAAATTTGTTAGATCATTTTTATCGTCGCCACGAGTCTGCGTGCAAAGTTTCAGCTCGATTGGATCACGAGAAAAGGGTTAAAAATTGATCCAAAGTTTTTTCGTCAGACAAGCAGACGCCACGAGTTAAAAGAAAGGAGTAAAAATACATATTATTTATAGGTCACTAATGACCTAAATAGTAGTCCTGACACAAGGTACAATGTATAAACGTTGAAAGATAGTTAAGGAAGTAAAATGTTACAAAAACTTATTTTTCTCGTTTTTTATGATTCTAGGTGAGAATTAAGATAATTGAGAGACAAAACGACAATTGAGGAAAATAACAAAATAGAGCTTACCTTACAAGTACAGAATTGCTTAGATTTCAAGGTCAATGAAGTTTAATATAAGACTTGTTAATTAATGGGAAGATTCTGAACAACCCGATTACGTGTAGCTTGTTGGTCTTGCGTTTAGGACTCTCACCTCGTGATCCAAAGGTTGCGGGTTCGAATCTCACTCCAGACCAGCATGTTATTTTCATAGCACAAGCGTTTAGCTTAGTTTGAAACTAGTAAGAATATCAATGTGATACGTATTCCGTGTTCGCATCTCTATTAAAAAAATGCATTATGCAGATGATTGAACTTCTAGAAAGTAACACGAGGATTTTCATCCTCTGTTAATACAAGTAGTGAGAATTTTGGGTTAGAACTTAATACAACTTAAACAAATGAAAGTCTTTAAATTGCTTAAAAAAAATTATAGAATATACAAAGCATTGTATACTTGGATTGCAATACAAATGAAAGATGGACTATTCTGTTAAAAAAAATCTGAAAACTTTGTCCACATGATGAAGGTTTTCTTCAGTCATGATCTGGATTACGAGAGTGAATGCTACTGGTTCTCGACATTATTTCTGAAAGGTGGTTCTACAAGAATACCAAAAATAAGCGGGATGGACTAAGTTATGAATGAAGATGTTATGGTTTGGACGAATGAATAAAAAAACTAAATAGAACAAAAAAATTCAAAACCCGCACCTCATAATGCAGGTAAAGAAAGGGGCCCTGGAGGAAGGAGAACATCGTGGTAGAAAAACCTGAAACAGTGGTTTGGCCAGTCTATTTTAGAGCTACATGTGGGAAGTAAATAAAGTGATGATAGAGAGTTAAGGTTATTATTACGGTCGTTAGACATATTTAACTGTAAGTGGTTGCGGATATATTATACGAATCGTATGTTTTTCCGAGAAACGATTCTCGACGTTTCGTTGAATTCTTATTCAAAGTCATCAGGAGGACGACCTCTACCCGCGTAGGTAGAGGGCGGACTGATTGCTGCTTTCGAGGGCGTAAATTATATGCACTTTTTTGTGGAGTGTTCACTTCTTCTACAATAAAGGTCGTCAGTGTGCAATATGTACTAGTTACGTCGGCGGACTTTACTGCGACGTCTCTCAAGGGTTGAATCAATGTCATAAAAACAGGGCGCCAAATACTTGATAGTTTGTAACTGTCATCTCTATTGAAATTGGGATGTTTGTATATTTCAATGGACTCCCTCACTAATCTGGGTATAAGGTGCGGTTCTGTTGATAAGATTTTTTTTTGTCTTGTCAAATCTGATGAAGTGACAGAGATGAAGGTCGTCCTTCTGATGACGTCGAATAAGAATTCAACGAAACGTCGAGAATCGTTTCTCGGAAAAACATACGGTTCGTATAAAATATCCGCAACCAGTTACAGTTAAATAAAGCGATGAAAGCCAGCGTAAGTTGAATAGATAGAAACACGAGAAGAAGAAGTGTGATACGTGTCTTTGAAAGGATAATCTACATTCTGAAACTCTGCCCTCCTACCGACATGGCTAGAGGCTCTACAAGATGGCTGACGAGGATCAACGACCTTAATATATACATTACTGATTATGTTTACATATAATTAGCAATACCTTGTTTGCTAAGGACATATAGGAAACGCTTAGTACGTGTACGATATTCAGGTCTATTTTCATTGGATTGCGTTTTCTTAACAGACATTTCTTGACTTCCAAAACATTATGCAATTCGTCAATTGTGACGTTATTAAGATTATAAAAAATAATTATTAATATCGTTTTTAAAGTCGGTATAAAACCACATTTATCAATTTAATCATCCAAAGAATCCAATAAAAAATTGTCTACCGCCAATATCTTCGCTTTAATGATACAAATATATAGACTTCTGAAAGGATAGCAAAATGTCTATGTGGTTACGTTATAATTAGTAAAAAAGAAAAAACTCTGTTTAAAGGCATTATTTATCAAAAATTCTCTTCCCTTCGTCGGGATACAACGTATACTAAAATTTTTATTGAAAGTATAGAAAAAATCAAAAAAGAAAATTTATACAAGGGAAGTTGAATAAATAATTAAGACCTGATATTAATATAAATTTAAAAGATATCTATTTGCAAAAATTATTTGATTATTGCACAACAACATTGAAAATGCTTTTTAATTTAATCATATATTAATTTATGCTTTTTATGTTTTAATATTATGTTGTCTTTTATTATGTCTGTCTTGCATAATTATTTTTTCTTTTTCCTTTTTTCTTCTATATAAACTGCAGAAAATACTTTAAAATGTGAGGTGAAAACTAAGTGGTAAATCGTCAAATTATATTCTGAACATACTGTTGTGTGAATAAATAAAAAAATTTAAAAAATAAAAAAATACAACTTTAAGTTATCGACTGTCATCGATTGTGATTGTTGTGTTCTGATTCCCCAAAATCATACAATATTATTATTTCTTTGAGAACCTCCAAAATATCTAGCGAGATAGGCCCCCACACTATACATCCGGCACATTCCCTTACCACGATCTGTACAAAATCACTTCGTCGTCGTTAATAACATGTCAGTTACAAAAGCAGTAATATTAATCAATACAGCTTAATTACATCACTAATTACGATTACTTACCTTGTCCTCGCTATTCAAGTTCCCATCTCTAGCCACATCAATAGACGCGCGTCATTTATCACGTGATGTCTTTGAAAAGTTAACTGACAGTTAGACGCTTCTCCATAGTTCAATATCAAGGTTCAAGATTCGTTGTAATATTAAATAACTAAAAATAACTGAAAATATTGTAGCAAGATGGTTGAATCCGAACCCCTTGTAATATGTCACTTTGGAACAACACTGTGTGTTAGAGCGACATCTTTATGTCACGGCCCAAACTTTTTACATTGCTTATAAAAATTAATGTTAGTGCTTGAAGGCGACATCTATGGAATGAGAGAGGAAGAGAGGCATATTGTAAATCAGTGCAAATAAACTCGTGTTTCTTCTTTGGTAAAAAAGTATATTTAGAGGTTTCTGACCGTGAAGACTAATTACTATGGAATACTGTAGAACACCCTACAGTACTCTGGGATTATCTACAGCGTTCGAGAGATGTCTATAGCTTATTTCAGAGCGTGAGAGTGTGTTCCAGAATGTATTGGAGGGTCCCTGAGATTTCGATAGTTTTGTTCCATAGTGACATTATGAGGGATTCTAATCGTGTGTAAATTTCTCCGAATTCTATTATCACCTTACAATATATATTTCAAATTTTAGTGGATGTTACAATAAATATAAAAAAATATTCGACAGTCATCAAAGTCGTCGACAATGGATCTACCAGCGCAGATGGAGTTTTAGATGGGATTGGAGCACCCGGTACTCAGACAGGGTAGTGAAGAGACTCGCACGTCAGCGTCAGATACACTCTAATGCTCCACTAGAAAATGCTACCACCCCCGCCCACCCCTGAGAGATCCCGCCTGTCAAAAGTTTTAAACATCTGAGAAACGAATTCACTTATGTAAGAGAATAAAGAAAAATAGTTCTATTTATTTATTAACGTGAAAAAGAAAAAGATAAAAGTATAACATATCGGTATTCCATTTTTAGATATTTTACATTTTTTTTAAATTGACCTGTCAATGACGTATATTTACATTAAAAATTTAAGGTTTATATAACGGTCTTTTGTTTTACACACAATTCTCTTATATAAGGAATATATTCTAGTTTGAATTATTATTATTTATTTTATTTTTAATAATTCTTTAGTGTTTTTGGAAAAAGTGTTCTGAATAATGCACCTTGACAAACAGTATTGTTATACAGAGAATTTTATTTATTTCGGCCGCGAGTTAAATATGTGTTTATATTTTTGTATCAGCCTTTGCTCTTCGTGTCTTCTTACTATTTTTGAAAAGGCTATAATATAGTTTATATGAAAAGATATAATATAGTTGAGAGACATAAAAGCAATATTATATATATAGTATTAAGGCGTCATCGGTAGTGCCCTAATGCCACGAGGGACCTAGGACGTACTGTGCATATAATCTGCAACCGCGCAAGAAATAATCAGTATGTGCTTGCCGTCTCCACTGACACTTTCCTCATATCCCTGCGATACGACTACAGCGAAATATTGAGAACAGAATACGGTTCGTATAAAATATCACACCTACCTAAGTACCTTGACATGTCGGAAATTTAGTTTTACATTAGTTAGTAGTTTTAATATTCTAGCGATATATAAATCAAACAAATTCCTAATTCTCTTCCATAAATATTTTTGATATAATTTTTTTATACAAAATATTTTGGAAATTTTAATTATTTAGGTGACCAGATTTTGCGACCAGAGTAGGTACAAGACTACCAAAAAACCTTTCCAAAAAAAAACCTTTTTGAGTTAAAAATGTCAGTTTTATTTATCGTTAGTTCTACTACGTAGAAAATGGTCATCTTTGCGTGACTTTCTATTGATACTACTGTTTGGAAATGAAAGGTGATACATTTGCGTTTGATATATTTTTCTTATTCATTTTAGATTATTTTATTATTAATATTTAATGCATTAACTTGGTGGTCAAACATTTAATCAAAATGTTATTTATGTTAGTATGTAACCAAAATGCATGTTAGCCTTTAGTTAGCGTAACATGCATGTGAAGAGTGTTTTGTGAAGGTGTTGTATGTAAATTATACTATGGTTATGGTGTGTAGTGATATTTACATTCTAGTTTAGTGGTTATCATGACGAAGAGATGGGTTACGTCTCGAAACCAGTAAATAAAAAAGTATTTTTTATTGGTTATATACTAACATAAATAATATTTTTTTGAAGTTATTTTATTAATAGAAATATGAAAACGATATTTACTATAGACGTCTCATGGAGACGAAATTATTTTTTTTATGGAAAAGTAGGTATGAAAGGCTTTAGGTGTTCATAGGGCATACGATCTATCTTACGGCTGGTTCAAGTATCACTTTACACAATTTAAGGTTCACCATTTCCACCCATGATGAAATACCACAGCTATCACATTTTTGGACGTTGGTTTTACACATATTTAAGTTTTACAACCCTTTTCACATATATGTTGTAATTATCATTAGCGCAACGAACATCGAAAGCTATTACATTCCATTTTTTTAACCACAGATGTCACTAATGAGATATCTATTTTTTATTGGAATTTTTTTGTGTAATGAGATTCTTCCGAATTATAATCATTACACAAGAATACGCCTGAAATATCATTTAAGTTTTTTTGAACTCCTTTTTAGGCCAGTTTTTTACATTCAGAATAATTTATTGTGTTGATAGGTTTAGACCTGAATTCAGAGTCAATACTTTAATCATTTAAAGGTTGAGGTACGCCTTTAAAGTATTTTTTTGTACTGAAAATTTGGTTTTTTAGGCGCACCTTAACCTTTAAATCACTAATTATGGATTCGGGCCTTAGGATCTCCCTTAACGCTTACAGTACTATTTGAATGATGAAAAAAATAGTTTTTTTATAGGTATATGATTTTTGCAGTCAGTGCTGGAAGGGAATTATTTAGGAATCGTATCAAAATATTAACAACACTATAGAAAGCACGCCATTCGTCCACGCTAACATAATTTCATATTTCATGGAAATGTGTATATGGGAATGGAACGCTTGCGCTGTTATGGCGTGGAAAATTTGCTAGAATTCCCTCTGTTTATTGAAGGTGTGTGTATTTTAGGGTAGCTATTCGTAGCGCACGATATACAAACATGGTTCCGTTTGTTACTTCCACCACAGAAACCATCTCTCGCATGTTTATTAATAAAGCCAACAGGAGCGCAGCACGTAGCCGTGGGAGAAGAAGCCTCGTTTAATTATCCATCTAACTAATCCTCCCCCAGCCCTGACACCTACCCCTCACCACTCCGGCAACCAGGCTTCCAGCCACGCAGTCACGGGGAAGAAATCACGACCACGCCTTAATCCAAGATCTATAACTGTTCTGATAGTATCTAAGTCGATCCCACAATTTCGTACGAAACTTTTTATCGATGGATTTTTGTATCGGAGTACGAAATGAATTTGAGCCAATCGCTACGAGTTGGTAGAATCAGAAAGAATTATACAAAATCGACGATTTTACACCACTCTACACCTTTTATACTAAAATCGGAGGATACTAGAAGGTTCTAAAATGGTCCACACGAATCTGGAATCGACGGAATTATTCTCATAAACTCTGGAAATATCAAGAAAGCGACATTACCTATAAAAAGGGATCGATCGGTTACTGCGCAATCAGTGTTTCAGAGTTATTTGACAAGACCGCATACAAAGCGACTAGCAGAGTGGTCAGCGTATTCCAGCAATAGCAATCAAGAAAGTGCCTACCGACAAGCGAGAAGTTTTCTAGTGCGAATCTGAGAGATTTAAGTTATACGCATCAGTAAATGAGATACAAGTTGATATTATGTGCATGATGATTTTTGGGCTTCCCTCCATACATATTATCGCAGTCTCGGTAGTCGAATATATAAACACCGTCCGTTTCTAGGAGATATCGATCCTTTGCTGGTCCCAAAAGGTCCTTTAGGAACATCGTACAGAAAGGTCGTACAAACAAAAATTCTGAACGACTGTGAAAACCTAGAAACATTTTTAACCAAGGTGATCTTTAGCATATCTCAAATCTCAATCGATGCGATTACCGAGAAAAGGAGAAAAGGGAAAGAAAATTAGGCAAACCCTTATCTTAAAACCCCGCTACCCGCTGGATGCACTTGCACAACTGGTGGAAGAGTGTGCGGTCCTAGAATAGGGCTCCTTAGCCACGCTCAGATACGTAATTAAAACATGGCAAATGTCATCTTCACATCGAGGATCGCTGAAGAAAAACAGGAAGATCTCTTCCAACTTGATTATGGTGGTTCCTTTAATGACCCGGCATTAACATATAATATAACATTTCATTACCTTCCAATAGTGTTGAGACAAATTTCGATTGTAGAGGAGATTCTTCATTTTCGCCGAAAATTATGATTGTGTAGGATTCAGCCGCTAAACCGCTAAACCATTAATTCACAGAGATGTGACTTATCTAAGATACAAGTATTTGAAATACAGATACAAGTTGCAAAATACGTATTTTCATCTTGTATCTGAAATACTTTTTTGAATATTCATCTTGTATCTTGTATTTAGATACATTCTTTTGGTATCTTAGTATTTTGTAAATATTAAGATTACTAAGATACTCTTTTCCAATGATGTACCTATAATTAGACCTCATCGTAGAAAAATGAGCGACAAAATGTTTGAAGAACTGGCTTTACTCAAGTCTCAATTAAAACCTTAAAAATATAATATTTTATTTTGTCACATTTGCGCGATCAACGCGATGTATTCGTAAATAATTCACGTAAAAAAATAAACTTACATTCAACAAAATGTGTTTTCTTACAAAAGGATTTTATCAGTAAAAAATATTTGGAAGATGCGTATTTTGTATCTAGTATTTTAGACGCACCATAACTATGCAACCAGATCGACAGGACGAACAATGAGAATACCAATCACTAACAACGTGCATGGCGAAAGGAAAAGAGATTATATTGTGCCAAGAATCTTTAATAAATTAGATTAAAAATTCTTTGAGATGAT
>JADDOH010017215.1:0-18310 GCA_016648135.1 Agrypnia vestita | reverse complement strand
ACATATGAAATTGGCGTTTTGCCGTACTGGCAAATTTGATCTCATATATCTTCTCTTTGGTTAGGAATTCCAATTCCAAATTTATACAGCTATTTACTCATGTATTTGTGTTTTGAAAATTATAATTCATTTGTTTTTTCCTCAATTGTTTTTTTTCTTTGCGTCACTCAGTTTACAAAATGAAAAAATTGAAATATCGCGTTATTTACGAGTACGAGTTCCACCGTGGCACCAGTGCTGCAGAAACGGCTCGAAGGATTAATGATGTGTATGGCGACGGTGCCGCAAAAGAAAACACAGTGCTTTTTGGTTCCAACGTTTTCGTTCTGGAAATTTCGACCTGCAGAACAAGCCCCGTGGACGGCCGGAGACCAAAGTTGATAATGAAGAAGTGAAGGCTATTGTGGAAGCGGATCCATCGCAAACCACATCCGAGTTAGCTGCAGGCTGCGGTGTTAGTGATAAAACTGTTTTAATCCACTTGAAGCAAATTGGTAAGGTGAAAAAGCTTGAAAGGTGGGTACCTCACGAATTGAGTGAAGCAAATCAACAAACGCGCGTTGACTGCTGCGTTGCATTACTCAACCGGCACAATAATGAAGGGATTTTAAATCGAATCATTACCTGTGATGAAAAGTGGATCCTGTACGATAATCGGAAGCGCTCATCGCAATGGCTGAACCCTGCCGAACCAGCCAAACCATGCCCCAAGCGAAAATTGACTCCAAAAAAGTTACTTGTGAGCGTTTGGTGGACTAGTGCTGGTGTCGTTCACTACAGCTTTCTTAAATCTGGCCAGACGATTATGGCAGATGTCTATTGTCAGCAACTGCAAACCATGATGGAAAAGCTAGCTGCTAAACAACCGAGGCTGGTTAATCGCTCTAGGCCACTGCTGCTTCATGATAACGCTAGACCACACACTGCACAACAGACGGCTACCAAATTAGAGGAGCTTCAATTGGAATGTCTAAGACATCCACCGTACTCTCCGGACCTTGCCCCAACAGATTACCATTTTTTTCGAAATTTGGATAACTTCTTGCAAAGGAAAAAATTCAACTTCGATGGGGCAGTCCAAACCGCCTTCAAAGATTTTATTGATTCCCGTCCGAATGGTTTTTTTAGTAAAGGGATCGATGAACTACCTATGAGATGGCAAAAGTGCATAGATAGCAATGGTACATACTTTGATTAAATAAATATATTATAATAAAAAAAATCGGCTTTATGTTCCTCCCATACTAAACGCCAATTTCATATGTAAGGACCTAATATTTAAAGCTTTTTAAAATAAATAGTTACGTGTGGTCTAAATCCCAATAATAATATATCTTATCTAGGAGTATTTAGTAGAATAATAATGATTGTTTGGTTTACTTACCTACTGACAAATAAACATTAAATATTGATATTAGTAATAAGGGATATTGATATAATTGAAAAAGGCTATAAAAGTTATGGTACACTTTTATTTATTCGATTTAGCAAAACATAAAAATTTTATACGGTTTTTAACATAAATTTTCTAAAAATGTTTCTGACATAAGATAATTAATTCTATATATAAGTATTTTACTCATTTGCTCATTTGAAAAAAAGTATCTTAAACTGTTTAAGTTATTAAGAAACTTGTTTTTGAACGTATTTGTTCTTAGTTAGTATTAGTAGACAAACTTAAAGAGGTTACATCTTGTCATCCGTTTAAAAACTGTATTAATGGCGCAAAACTTTCACTGCGACAAGACAAACTAATATTTATGCCACTGAGCAGAAATGTATTACAGTATATTATATCGACGTTTTATATACTTATTGTGAGACTGGAAGTTTTATGTGTAAAAATGAAATTAATCTGTCCGATAGTGATAAATGATATAAATCTCTAATCAATAAAAGAAATCCCCTAGCGGTGGCTTTTGATACTTTACGCGAAACCTGCTTTGCCGACGTATACAGGAGTATAATTTATTGGATAAATGTTATACACATAGTTGAAATGGTTCAGATTGGTCTACTTCTCGTTCATTATCAACTGCTTCATCGACGTAAAATGACAATTATAGTTATAATAATAGAAGATGGGAAAATTATATTTTTGTAATGAAATCAGAAATAGAAATAGCTAGGTATGTGACATGCATTCTTTTGATGCGTATTTTTTCATTTTAAGTGGAACTTTTAATTGTAACTTTTAAAAATTGCCTTATAAATAATGATCAAGTGGGATACACCTGGTCTTGTTTTATGTAGCGGCGGTGGAGATGAACGTTGGTGGCGGAATACTTGAAGGGAATTCTGGACCGAATTTCTGGAAATTTTTATATTAAATTGATTACGTAATCATATTTTATTTTAATATAAAAAAAGGTTTATTAAGGATTGTGAGGGCCAAAATAAAGTGATATTAATTCATTTTTATAAATATTTTAAAGAAATATATTATTTATATATACACAACTGAAATAATGTTCAGGTACCTACTTACATTGAAAAACGCTACAATTTGAATATCTTTAGTTTTTAAAATCAATTTATTTATTTATTTATGCAATAGATATAATATAATATAAAATATGAAGACTGCGTAAGCGTATTAGATCCCAACGGGTGTTTGTTTCTAACTTTGACGTATTTTTATTTTTTCTAGGGATTTCATCTTAATAATAACATTGAATGTGTTATATGTGTAGAGATTTTTAAATCGTTTAGAAATTAGACGAATATTGAAATTACATATGCGAACTTGCGGATAGGATTTCTTGAGAAGGTGTGTGTCCAGTCTTTTTTATATAAAGCATCCGATTCACCGCTCCTTGTTACGGAGGGATTGCCTTGTACTGCAGTTATAATAATAATAATAATAATATTGGATTATTTATATAGCGCCATTTTTGTGAAAATTTCACCTCAAGAGCGCTTTACACACAAAAAACTCTTACATACTAAAATCATAGAATCACAAAATGAAAAAGAAAAGAGAAAGAAAAACAGTTCAAAACATAAAATAGTAAAAAAAAAAACAACGTTAAAAACAACAATATTAAAAAGGTTCTGGGAAAGATTTTGTAAACAAGTGCGTTTTAAGTCTTTTCTTAAATAAAGTCTCTGAATCCGTGTTTCTTATCAGGGAGGGCAAAGAGTTCCACGCTTTGGGGCCCGCCACCGCAAATGCCCGTTCGCTGAACCTAGTTTTCTGGAACTGACTTGCCGGTTCCACAATCCTTCCCACCGCTGAAGTAGACGCTGACCTAAGAGTTTGACGTCTCCCATTTATGTTGTCTGGAATACAGAGCTCCTGAAGATACAGAGGCGCCATGTTATGAGTTGCCTTGTACATCAACCAACACAGTTTGAACTCTACTCTTTCAGGAAAACGAAGCCAGTGCAATTCTCGCAGAAGGGATGTTATGTGCGAGAATTTTGACGTTCCATATATGATCCGTGCTGCAGCGTTTAAATTATCACAAACAAAAAATAGCTTATTTATAACGAACCACTAGATTTTCTACGACTGCCAATACTACAAAAGTTAGAGAAATAAACAACTGTTGATAAAGGACGCCTTCACTAATACGCACCTGCTAACAATAATATTGGTGAACTCTTCAGCGTTCAGACCGAGGGAAAGCGCCTTTGGTGGGTCTGTTTTGTTTGTGTCCCACGCTCTTCGCGCTCGGGCACTTTGCATAAGTGCATCCCTCTCCGTCGGATAGATCTTTGAATGAATCCGCTCGAGACGGGGCACGATTCTCGGAATTGAGGCTTGTGTGGTCAAAACTTATTTCACAAAAAGGCAAAAGCGCCCGCCGCATTCGGAGACCCCGGCCGGGGCCGACACGCGAAGTTATTCCTTCACATTCCCATCGGAAAATGCCCTCGACTCGGAGTTAGGGATGTTCCCGAGTAGCGCGACCCTCCGACATGACGGCCGGCGCTGTATCTCCATCTCGTGAATGTAATTTAGTGGAATGCAGAAATACGAGAATACTGTTGTTTTAGTCGGGCGCGGGCGGTGCCTCTCTACGTAGGTGCTCGGATTTTTTGAGGAAACGCTCGAGTATTGAAAATATTAGCTTGTATACCTGGGCAGGACAACTAATTAAGCCACCAAACCGAGGAAATGAATCGCTTCATTCTGGACCCGAGATTAATTAATGCGCTATAAAGTAAATTGATATCACCCACGAAACGATTGTGGGAGGTTTTTGTTTATCTATGTACTTAAGAGCTTTTGAAATTGGGAATAAAAGAGATTTATTTGTCAATTAGTGTATATTATAGATATCTCACAGAGACGAAACTGTATTAATTATGGGAAAGTAGGTATAGAAGTCATTTGGGTGTAACAGGACTTATGACCTGTCTTTTGGTTGGCTTAAGTGATCACTTTACACAATTGTAACATTCGCCATTTCCTACTTCTATGCCTACTTTCCCATAATTAATACAGTTTCATCTCACAGAGATATCTATAATATACACTAATTGATTAATAATGTCTCTGTGACATAAATCCAGCACTGTTCTGAAAAATTTGAACAAACTCAAAATATTCTGAGATTTATTTGTTTTACGACTGTGGCCTGATTTAAGATTTTGAAATGAGAGCAAAATTTACGATTAACTGACAGTGAAAAGGACTCAAATAATAAGGCTTTGAATCTTTTCGTCGTTTTATAAAAGTTTTTCAATATACTTAGGTTGAATAAAATGATAATATGTGTTATAAATCGTCTTATTTAAGTTTTAATCAATAAATTAAAAATAGATGTGTACATATTTAATGAATAGATATTAAGTAATATTACTTAATATAATATTTATAAATATACAGTGTGAATTGTGCTGTAATTAAAAATATAATTAAATACATGGAATCTCGTTTAAAAAAAATATTGAAAATAATAAATTTGAAGATTCACTCTTAGTCTTGAGATTACCATGTAAAAAGCACAGACTAATAAAGGGTAACTCAATTTTGAATTTAAACTCGGATACTGAACATTACAATTTATGTTCTGAAAAAATAATCAATTAAAAAAATCATTAACATTGATTTGTAAAATAAACAACTATGCGATTAAGACAATTCTACCAAAGACTGAGTTTGTACACAGAAGATGATTTTTTAAATTTATTTATATATGCGTATATGAATGTAAAGCTGATCGTATACAATACATATTATTATTCTATGTATTACAATACATGTAATACATAGAATAAAAATAGGGTCGCTCAGGTGGTTTGGGCATGTTGAGCTATTTTTATTCTATGTATTACAAAACATGTAATACATAGAACAAAAATAGGGTCACTCAGGTGGTTTGGGCACGTTGAGCGAATGAATGAGGAAAGAATGGTAAGAAAGATATATGATGCAAGTGTTGACGGCGCCAGAAAGAGAGGGCGACCACGGAAGACGTGGCATGACCAGATTAACCAGATACTGGAAGATGGTCCTGTTAGAAGCCTGAACAACCGCCGAGCTTGCATGCGAAGATGTATGAATGTAGACGAAGCGAAAGTCGTATGTCAGGACAGAAGAGTATGGCGCTCTATCCTCTCTGCCTACCCCCATGGGGAAACGGTGATGGTAAGTAAGTAAGTAAGTACTAAAAATCGCGCCCCTGAATAAAGATTATAGCAAATACGAAAATATTATCTTTAAATAAAATAACTTTTTGTTTAACACCACTTTATTGAGTTTAAACCAACTAGTTTCGACTCACAACTGAGTCTTTATTAGGGTTCAGATATTAACTAAATAAAAACAGAATTACGAACAATTAAGAAAGCATTAAGGGAAGAAAGAGACAGAACGTCAACTGTGGTGGGGGTTGAGTGAAAGAGAGTGGGTGTGGGTGGGTGTAGTTAATTGGAAGGGGAATATATCTATAATCGTAATTCTGTTTTTATTTAGTTAATATCTGAACCCTGATGAAGACTCAGTTGTGAGTCGAAACTAGTTGGTTTTAACTCAATAAAGTGGAGTTAAACAAAAAGTTATTTTATTTAAAGATATTATGTCTCACCACAATGTGTTTGCTTCGTGTGAAAACGAAAATATTATTTTTAGATAAGCGATTTAAAAGCATTAATGCAAATAGGTATAAGAAATTAAGAATACCTGTGTCGTACTCAGTCTCCCTTTATTTTGTTTTTCAATGTGTAAAGATGTAAAATATGTTTATTTGAAAATACAATAACAAATAAATAGGATATTCATTAATTTTTTTAAATAAATGAATGAATTAATTAATCCTAGTTAACAATTTATTATCAGACTATACTAACGCTTCTTTTTAGAATAGTTGAATAGTTGTACTCTTAGAGTAGAAACATGGTAAGATTTAATTTTTTATTAGGCAAAATATGTGAAGCAAACGTGGGAGCGATACTGATAATATTATTCGAAAAATAATCAATTTAAAATACTTTTGAATAATTATTTTTAAGAAGAATAATTCAATTTGCTCAGTTATTATTTATTACACTCATGTGTTCGCCTAGTTATTTTTTGTGTGTTATTTGTTGGGGATGATGGGTTAAATCTGGATCAGACAAAACTGATCCCGGCAGACACTTTCGGGAGTTCGCGGTGATTGATGCATAACTAATAAAGACACACATTTACCCGAATTGGAAAAAAATGGTGTCATGACATAGGGGTTAAATTTTAGCTCTGTGGGAACCGGGTTTTACGCTTAATTTATTTTTGTACGAGTGGTGAAAGTGGGTGAGTGGTTCTAAATTGGGCTTGATGGACGGCGCAGGCTCTAACAGTCTTTGTAGCGAATATTAAAGTTGTCGTAAACAAACGTGTCGTCGCGGATTGACATTAACTGTAATATTTATTTAATTTTTTTGTGGCAAAAAAACAAAGCGTGAGTAAAAATATAACATATGCTAAGAACTACTTTATTTCAAAATAAATCTAAGATTAATTGATGATTAATAAGTCTAAAATATTCTAGGTTGCGCTCTCTCACAACCGAGCTCGCAATGATTTCTTCACTGACATTGATGTACATATTCGGCCTTATTCTGAAAATTGCAATATTGATTTTTCTGTATCTTGACCGAACGTAAATAAACGTTAAGTTATTCACAATTTATGTATAATGAGCTTTCTAATTGATTGAACTTATTTATTTCAGACCTGTAATGGTATATAGGCACATCTTTCGAAACAGGAAATAAACAATCTGTATTTATGTAATGCCGCCGCAAGACTCATTACCGGCGTTCAAAGTCTGCGCATATCTCACACCATCTTCAAAACCTTCACTGGCTTAAATGTCCAGAGAGGATTGAATATAAGTTGTACCTCACAATATTTAAGGCCATTCATAACATTGCCCCTCAATACATTACCGACTTCTGCATTCCATTTTCTAAGTAAGTTGTTTTGTGTGAAGCGCCCTTGAGGTGAGTACTCACGAAACAATATATAAATGATCCAACTATTATTATTATTATTCTGTCAAATTTAAAACGTCAATGATGGCAATGTGAAGTGAGAATTGAGTTCCTGTATAGAAGAGTGGGGCTTAATAATATCCCCCCCGGTGTGGATGAACGGAACGAGATTGAGCGTTCAAAAAAAAGGAAAATATCTTGGCCATATATTTGATGAAACTGGACAGGACGATGATGACATCGAACTACAAAGGAGGCAGCTAAGCGTTCGTGCAAACATGCTTTCACGTCGTTTTTATCGGTGCAGCAGAGAGGTGAAGAGCATTCTCTTCAAAGCATTCTTCACCAGCATGTACACCCGCGAGCTCTGGTCGAACTGCTAACGAGTGACGTACAACCGTCTTCGCGTTCAGTACAATAATTCTTATTGAATATTGTTCGGGCTGGCACGTTATTGCAGCGCTATCACAGTGTTTGCCGAAGACCGAGTTCATGGATTCGTCCCGCTCCTGAGACATCGTGTTGCTGGCCTCAAGCTGAGGCTGGAGCACAGCACCAACTCTCTGGTGCAAGCGGCGCTGTCATGGAGGTCTGGATCCGTAATTAAAGAGTGGCATTGGATACAGAATAGTTACAGATATGCGATTCCATAACCGTAACGAGCGGTAGTGTAGCAAGAAATGAAGCACTCCATACTATTACTATTATTTTAGAATTTTATTGATATTGATTATTGATTTAAGAAATTGGTATATATGTGTATGTGTATTTATTGTCGATTTTTATGGTATATTTTATTTTATCTATTTGATATATGTTCTTTTCCCTTTTCTTCTTTTTTCTTTATTACTTTAATTATTTCTCTTTTTCTTTTCCTTTTTATATTTTCTCTTCATGTACAATATAACATTATATGTAATTTTCAAACTATATGGCGGACCAGGTCTTGCACTAAAAACCTGGTTACGCTGGAATAAACATTATTATTATTATTATTATTATTATTATTAATAGGGGAAACGGCATAGTTTTCTTAAGCAAAATCTACAGTGTTTGTATTTTATAATTATGTAAAATTAATAATGAAAAAATGTATCTAAGTAGCCAATTTTACGACCAGTGAGGCGACACGCGGTGAAATCTGATACAACGTTTGAAAGGATATCCGTTTTAAATATAAAATTACAAACGGAACTAATAAAATAAGTCCTTCGACGAAACGGCTTTTTAAAGACCTTAGTCTGGCTATTGCGGGGTCAAAGGGATCCCAATTTTCATTCATCTAGTCACCCGAGTGTCCTTGAACAAGTCAACACGTTAATTCTTTGTTACAAAAGTAGACAAAATAGAAAGGGTTTTAAAATACAATTGATATCTTTATAATGTAATAGAAATCTACTCTATTTTTGTCGACGTGCCTTCCGACTGAAGCAATTTTTAGCAGTACTCCAGACAATTTTTTTACTCGTGTCTGTATTTTTCGCTGCAACAAGTGACTTTTCAGGAACGAAATAAAAAGGAAAGCGCAAAATTTTTGCTGTCAGGTTTCATTAAAGAAATGATTCACTCGTTTTAACACGGTGCCTTGATTTTAAAAATACACTTTTGAATTTTGATTATTTATGTCTGTCACATGTGTATTGGATGACAATTCATGGAAGATTTAGTCATTAACGAGAACTTATAACATGGAGTTAAAATATCAGGAACATATGGCACGGCCGCACGTCAAAAGGGATACGATATCAGTTTCAATATTTGTGGGACAAACGAAGGAATCCAGTTTTTTTACAAATACTCAAATATTTAAAATGCAGCGTTTTGTGTATGCTTCAGGTCAAAATTTTTATGAATGAACGCATCTTTTTGGAACCCCGGGGCGTTGGAGTCACACAGGAAGTGAACTCGCCGGTGGTCGTTTCACAGGTTCGCATAAAGTTCATAAATAGGTCACAAAAAAGGTCTTCGGTCACTGTGGCGCTACGCCATGTGCAAAAAGCGTTTGACAGCCTTGTCCAAGATAAATAATTCACGATACACTTACAACATCTGGTGTCATTCAGGAAAATATGTTTCGCATAATAGTTTTGAGACACTTCTATGACGCGATTTCTCAATTGTATGGCAAAATATCCGTGAAGATTGGTCAGCACATTTACGAAAAACTATTGTATAGAATGTATAGGTTATACGTAAACTGGATGGAATTTTTAATTAAAAGCTTTTTTTTAAGAATTTAAACAATTTACAATTTTACAATTTTTTAACTTGGTTTTATAAAACAATTAAAAAATCGTTTAGAATGATACGGATTAAAATATGTTTTCGACCTAATATTATTTTTCTCGAGAGGTATCGTTTTAATTGATTCATGTAATTGTTTAATAAAACATATACTGATTTTTTAAAAATATTTATTGTTATAAGTTTTTTTTAGATTGTTATCAATTTTCGCTTAGGTACATGTATGAAAATTGTATTAGACAGAGTAAGTAAATAATGAATAAATTAGGAAGAATTATATCATTCAATTTGCTGAACACCATCTATGTTTCTTCTACATGAGTTTTAAATATAAATAAAAAAATAAAATTGATAATTTATACTTACAGTGCCATTTTTTCACAATAATTTTATGTTTTACTCCTTAAGTTTCGAGAGTAACAGAATCTATAATTGACAGGTGAAGTATTAAACTATCTCTTTTCAAATATAATAAAGTAAATAGTAATCTATATTTGTAGCGTAGTCGAAAGAATAAAGAAAGATTCACTGATATTGTTCGGTCATATGCAACGTATGAGCGAGAAGAAAATGATAAATAAAATATGTATATGAACGAGTTTTGAGCAGAGGGTGTCCGCGCCAACCTGGCGGGATCAGATAAACCAAATATTAAAAGACGACCCCTGTTTAAAGCTTCAAGAACCGAAAAATGTATGTACATAAATAAGATGTATGATAGTGGAGGAGGCATGAGTAATATGCCAAGATAAGAGTGTGGCATCCTATCCTCTCTGCCTACTCTGTGGAAAATAGCTCGATTTTATTTGAGTCATCATTGAGACATTACAAGTACATGATTAAAATATATTGGGTGTTAATATAAATTTTGTCGGTTTCTTGCAAATGAACAAATAAGAGGACACAAAAGGAATTATGAAAAATTAGTCAATAATGTATTCTCCTTTGTTATTTCTAACTTTTTTTCAACGTTCTACATGTTTTTAGACGCCTCTGCGATAAAAACCATCCGGCCTTGACTCGAAGAACTCGTCATTCAAACAGAAGGAGATATCGAATACGAATCTTTTATACGAAATACGTAGGTTTTTCTAACCGTCGACTATTCTATACATTATTATTGTATTTGCGTGAATGTGCCCATCGCTTCTAGACTGTTCCAGGCGTTTCCTGAGTGTTGTAGGGCGTTTCAGGATGTTATGGAATGTTCGAGAGATTTCGATTATGTTTTTGTCCTCGAGACTCTCTGAGAGTACGCAATGATCTCGTTACAATGTATTTTCCGATCCATCCTCGTCGATTGGCAACCATCTTCTAGTATCTAATTTACCTTGTTATTAGAGGTATTTTTCGGATATCCTCTATAAATAGTGTAAATAACACAAGTGATACAATACATCATATTTCATCGTATTGAAATTTTTCTTATAATTTTTCAGAGTTATATAATGTTATAATATCTCTAAATATTAATATAAAAGGTAACATCTGTCTATAACTTTAAACTCGAGAACTGCTGAACTGATTTTGATGCTGATGATGATGATGATTTTGTTAATTTATCTCTGACTACTTACATACTTACTTACTTACCATCCCACCGTTTCCCCGTGGGAGTAGGCAGAGAGGATAGGGCGCCACACTCTTCTGTCCTGACATACAACTCTCGCCTCATCAATATTCATACAGCTTCGCACGCAAGCTCGCCGGTTGTTGAGGCTTCTAATGGGACCATCTTCCAGTATTTGGTTAATCTGGTCATGCCACGTCTTCCACGGTCGCCCCCTCTTTGTTGGCCCTTGCCAACACTTGCATTATATATCTTTCTTACCAATCTATCATTCTACTTTCGTTCCTCTTCTGCCAGCTCCAGGCTTCGCTTCAATACATTAGTGTTGGTACCAGAATTCCATTACGCTACCATTTTCTGACAAATAAAATCATGGTACGACATCAAGAGGCTTAGTGATAATTAGCAGGTGAAGTGAATAAGTGAGTTTGTGTTTGCGTTTTATTAAATAATTTATTATTTGCGATTTATTAAATAATTGCAATTTACATAGTTTACTTGAAGAGTTCAAATTTTTGTTTAGTTCAGTGGACTAAAAATTTGTCTTCGCAAGGATAAATAAATAACCTAACTAGCTGCTCGTGAAACATGGTCTCAGACGTGTAGGTATGTAAAAGAAACATATAAACAGTACGCATTTAAGGATAATGTCATGTGGCTAAAGCAAGGATTACAGAATCACACTACGCAACCAGCATCAATTTGTGTATTAATTATTTTTCTTTTATAATTTACAGAGAAATAATTTGAAGACATGAAAATGGTAGAATATATCCCAATAATAATAATTTCGTAGTCTGTCTGTCTGCCCGTAACTTATTTTATATATATATACATGTATACTTTTTTTTAAAACTTTTTTCTTTTTTTTTCATGCAAATGACCATTTTTATTGTTACCTACACCAACAGTACCGTCACTTTTGACGACTTACAGTTAGTGGAACAATAAAAATGATCACGAATCGCTTACACTATTATGCTCGTTACATGAGTTTGATGCAATGACTACCCACATCATCTTCACCCCCTTGTCCCAATAGGGCCCAAAGACTGGACAACTTGTTTCCATATTCCCCTATCTCGAACTGCTTCCTTACGTGTTAACCATTCAAGACATCCTATCCTTTATACACTTTTTACTTTGTTAAAGATTAAAGATGATGAATTAAGGAATGAAGATGTAAGGCTAATCTTAGTTAGCATAGTTGATAGAATGAAAAAAGGGTCACTCAGATGGTTTGGGCATGATGAGTGAAAGAATGAGGAAAGAATAATAAAAAAATATGTTACGTACCTTTTAACGGCACTAGAAAGAGAGAACGACCGCGGAAGACATGGCACTACCAGACACTGGATACTGGAGGAGGGTCCTGTTAAGAGCCTCAACAATCGTTGAGCTTATATGCAAAGACGTATGAATGTGGATAAGACAAGAGTGTATTATATAGAAGTGTTGTGGTGCTCTATCCTCTTTGCCTACCCTCGCTGGGATGGTAAGTAAGCAAGACCCACCGGTTGCCTTCTTTCCAGGGCTGCCAAGAGGATATTTCTTGATAATCGTGTCTCTGGTATTTTTAGCACATGTCCAAGCTACCTCTATTGTATTTATCTATATGTAGGAGTAGTGTCGATGCCGAGTATGTGACTTGTGTCGGCACTTCTCACTCTGTCTACCAGTGTAGATCCAGCTACCTCACTTAGAAAACTCATCTCAGCCTCGATTCTTGCGCTCACACTCTTCGTTAGAATCCATATTTGATATATTAGGGTGGGCCTGTACATTGATTTGAAAAGAGCCAATTTTGTTGTGACGCTTAGCTTGAATTTTCTTATCACCGCACTTTTATATATTTTACATTCCTGCTTCCCATCGCTAGATATTTTTTTTAAGACCCACAGCAGCCTACAGATACTATGGTGGTAAAAATAATTTGTTGATAGTGCAATATGAAAAGTGTATATAAAATTGAAATTACAGTATGTTTATGTATTTGATATATTATCTTGCTGATACGTAAATGCGAAATAGTATGTAAAATTAATAAGACAGTAATACAACTATTAATCTGGGGTTATATAAGAGAACGTAACCTTAAAATAATCAAAGAAAGTATTAAAAGTATAATAGTTTAAAGCGTTAATAAAGAAATATATAAGTATTGTTAATTTACGAACTTAACATCACACCGTTTCTCCGAGGGGGTAGAAATAGTTTATGGACACTCTTTTAATTTTATTCACCATAGCTATCTATGCCTGCGCATTTTTAGTAACTTTTAGTCATATTTTATCAATTTGTGTATTACTTGTTACACAGATAACTTAACTGTAAGAGATCAAGGACTTATATCTCTTACGGTTAAGGCAGCGTTCGCAAAAAACGCATTGCTCGACCATTGTTTCGTCGACTTTAGTTGTAAAATAGGTCTTCAGGAAAAGTTCTTTTATTTTGACGGTATAATATAAAGCCTTTATTCACTCTGAGAGTCCATTATAAATATTTGTGAAAGAAATTTTGAAATCGATGAGTTTCGGAGATTACCTCATACATTCAAACTTACAAACTTTACTTCTTTATATATTAATATAGATACTGAGATCGGCTTTACATTCTTTCTTTATATGAAGATAAGAGTATTCACGAACATAAAAATAAAGCGCAAAAAACAATAAATAATAAGATATTATAAAATAATTGTGTGAAACAACATCGAGTTTACGCGTTGGTGAGATGTTTCACTTCGACCAAAACGTTTCTGATCCTAATGACCTGACACATGCGAAGCCAAGGATCTATACCCGAATATTCATAAAGCATGACTCACACCGTGAGTTATTTACAGCACATACTTAGAATGCCGAATAAAGTCGACGCGAGAAGGCTAATTTGGTTTGACTTACATTAAAAGTTAGTTGAACCGGCCAAATGTAAAGCGAACAGGGTTGGCCTTACACGTAATGCAGTCACCGAGCGGTTCTGTTAATTATCAGATTCAATATTGATCAGTGTTCTTGAACCATAACTAGGAACTATATCGTTCATTGTGTCTTGTGGTATACCATGTGTAGGGATGTCTGGGTCACTTAGTAAAATATTTATGTTCACATATTATTCCTTCCGGCTTAGTAGGACCTCATCCAGGAGAGCGCGTTTCCACTTATTCGAATTGTGCGAGCTTATTTATGAGCTGTGATATATTGATATATTCATGAGAGTGATATACTGTCAAAGGCTTTTAGTAAATCAATAAATATCTCAATGCATTTCTTGTTTTAGTTTAATGATGATATGATATGTGCTATTAATTTGGCTATCGCATCATGTGTACCTTAGCCCTAAAATCACATTGATTATCATTAAGAATATTATTTTGATTGAGATACGTTTATATAACGTTTATATAGAATATAAGATTATATAACTTAAAACCTTTGGAAAGGTAAAATAAAGTACGTACAATTAGGAAGATACTTAGAAAAAATGGAAAGAAGATAGAGAAAAGAAAAAGAAAAGAAAATATCACTCGTTACTGTGTAGGTATGTAGATTTTATGAACCCGAGTATATCGAGGATTAGATAGTTTGATTCCACCATGATAAAACTTCAATATCTCGAACATATGATGAGACCTACAGAAATGTACAGATCTTGCATATCATAATGCAGGAAAAGATTCTCGGTAGTCGGAACACTTGGAGAAGTAAAACACCATAGCTGAAAACCCGAGATGTGAGAAAATGACTGAGAGTGGTTTGTCCATACATTTTGTAGAACTGTTCCGGGCCGCAGTGAATAAAGTCCTCATAGCCAATATCCGTTAGCTCACGAAAAAAGAAGAATATATATTTCTAGATACATATTCAGTAATGTTCCAGATACATGTTCCAGAAATATCCATGAGATCTTTGAAAGTTATTTAGATTTTATATTTACATACAATTATTTTGTGTAAAAACAGATTTACCTGTCGCTTCCAAGTATATTTTGTCTTCCGCCGTAATGGCGCCCACGTTCAGGGAGGGAAGGGGGTATTACTTTGGAATTTTTTTTCAAAAGTGTCGAAGAATAATGCAAACTGACAGTTAAAGAAAGCCCGAGTATCCACCCATCTTTCCCAAATGATCCGAAGTATTTGGTTCCCTTTAAGGGAAGCCGATCATGATTCCTGGAAGATGGATGCTCGTGTTCGCACCGTCAATGGGGGCTTAAGGAGTCTAAGGAGGCACACCAACCCCTATGCCGTTTGCGTTACTGTAGTGTTTCACTGCAATATACCGAATGGTTTAGAGGGGGGAAAGAATTTGTTTTGCCAGATAGGGTCGGCAAATATTATGAGAATTACCATTCCGATGATGTAACTGAATTCTGAGCTGTAATCTTTTAGAGAATGTAGATGTAATTAATTTTCTGACTTACTTAATTAAATTAGACGAAATACTTGTAAATAAATACTTACTCTTTATATGTTCGTTCAATAAAATTATAATAGATAATAAGATAACAAAATAATAAAGAAATCACATCATTAGTCTTTATATTATGTTCAAACGAAGATAATCGCTTATACTATGATAATAGGACTAACATAACTGACTTTTGCATTCCATTCTCCGCAAATAATAGACAACTAACATGTCGCTCAGCATCAACATCTTATACAAATAGGTTAGCTGAAGTAAATCGCGTCCATAAAACTAATTTCGGTGATCGTGCTTTCGCGGTGGCTGGACCAAAGTTATGGAACAAACTACCCAATAAATTGAGACAAACAGACAGCTTACCACAGTTCAAAAAACAGCTTAAGACGCATTTATTTAGACAATCCTATAAAAACGTATAGAATCTGACCACTAACAACACTAGCTAATGTTTTCCACTCCTATCGTGCACTCCGCTAAAACACCTGTTTAAATGAAAAATTATGTTTTTGAGAAAACGTAAGTGTAAAATATTTGAGGATCCAGATCTTCTCCAGAGATGCACGTTTTTGGTGATATTAGAATTTTACGCCTAATCAGAGACAACAATAATTCAATATTAGTCAATTTATAATTATTATAAATTGACTTGTATAGGGTGGCCTATCAGGTACGCCAGATTTAAATTTTCCTTCGAAAACTTAAATCCGGCGTACCCGATAGGTCACCCTATTTAAATAACTTTTTTGGTCACATTATTTTGTTTCTGTGAATCTTCTTTAATGTGTTGTAATTCCAGAAGTAGATAAATAGTTTATATGTGGATGTTCAATTGATTTAAGCGTTTTGTTTGAAACTCACTATGTCTATCTGCTTATTCTACGAATCCGAAGATTTGCCAAACGAAGAGTTGTTGTTCTCTAACTTTTGATACAAGAAATATCTCCAACCTTATCTTCTGAACCAAAATAAACCTTGAATAATATACATATAACTTTACTTATATGGTAGATGTTATCAGAATATAGATTAACAATGAAATATCAAGCTTTTGGTTCTAAGGATAACCCTTTTTTACCTTATTTATTTTGAAAATATAAATAGGTTTGTAATTACCCGCTTCTTTGAGGCACTCCCAACTATTATAGTATTCAATTTAAATTGAATTTCTTGCATGCCACCTAGTGAATAAGCAATAGTAAATATTTTTTTTTTTGTTTTTTAGCAGTAAGTTGTTTTGTAATATAATTTTTCTGTGTAAAGCGCCCTTGAGGTGAGTATTCGCGAAAACGGCGCTATATAAATTATCCAAATATTATTATTATTAAAAAGTTTGTTAGGTGGTTCTTTGGGACGAGGCTAGAATCCCGATTACTTGATCTGTAGGCAACCAAACAAGAACTGACTTACAAGAATAGGAACACTATTCGTGCTTCTTCTGTCTTCCAGTATTCTCAACATTCCCGGTCATGAGAGGTCCGTAGCAGACTTCCTTTATTTCTGGTGTGATTAACAAATGTCTTTCTTATCCATTCATTTGTTGTACCTGACCAAACCCCCAGTTTTCATCTCGATCATAATTCACGCGGAATATTTCGTAGCTGAGCATACACAAATACATGTTAACATATTATAAAGTATTGTCTTTTAACTAAAATATTGTAATAATATAAGATAAGTATCAATGTAAACATAAAATTTGCTAAAGTATTCTGTGTGTATAAACGTCAAGGCAGAAATATCCAAGAAATTAAAAAAAATTCTACTTCAAATGTAGCAAATTTATTTTGTGGTAACATAATTATGTTACCGTTATATGTTAATGTTATAATTGATATTAGGTCCTTACATATGAAATTGGGGTTTAGTATGGGAGGAACATAAAGCCGATTTTTTTTTATTATAATATTTTTATTTAATCAAAGTATGTACCATTGCTATCTATGCACTTTTGCCATCTCATAGGTAGTTCATCGATCCCTTTACTAAAAAAACCATTCGGACGGGAATCAATAAAATCTTTGAAGGCGGTTTGGACTGCCCCATCGGAGTTGAATTTTTTCCTTTGCAAGAAGTTATCTAAATTTCAAAAAAAATGGTAATCTGTTTGGGCAAGGTCCGGAGAGTACGGTGGATGTCTTAGACATTCCAATTGAATCTCCTCTAATTTGGTAGCCGTCTGTTGTGCAGTGTGTGGTCTAGCGTTATCATGAAGCAGCAGTGGCCTAGAGCGATTAACCAGCCTCGGTTGTTTAGCAGCTATCTTTTCCATCATGGTTTGCAGTTGCGGACAATAGACATCTGCCGTAATCAAGCATGGCGAGATATAGGAATTTAAAATCCCTTCATTATTGTGCCGGTTGAGTAATGAAACGCAGCAGTCAACGCGCGTTTGTTGATTTGCTTCACTCAATTCGTGAGGTAACCCACCTTTCAAGCTTTTTCACCTTACCAATTTGCTTCAAGTGGATTAAAACAGTTTTATCACTAACACCGCAGCCTGCAGCTAACTCGGATGTGGTTTGCGATGGATCCGCTTCCACAATAGCATTCAATTCTTCATTATCAACTTTGGTCTCCGGCCGTCCACGGGGCTTGTTTTGCAGGTCGAAATTTCCAGAACGAAAACGTTGGAACCAAAAACGCACTG
>JADDOH010017214.1:0-14448 GCA_016648135.1 Agrypnia vestita | reverse complement strand
TTCTAAAGCGGCGGCTGCGAGCGCGAATGGCACCGAAGGCCCGGCCCTTACTGCTGCCGCCTTGTGCCCCCATATTCTATGTCAATGTGTGCGTCACAGTGCGTGCGTACACGGCGCCGAGCACGCACGCACACATTCTAATGGGTAGCGGCCAGTTTGTATGAAGACGTATTACTGTTCTTAGTATACTGTGATTCTATATCCGGGGCAGACGCGTTATGAAATTTCGACACCGCAGTTTGGTAAGTTTATGAAAGTTTTTCGACCGTATTTGTAGTGTCTTTTTAATTGATTAACATTTTTTTCCATTTTTTAAAAACAATCCAGATTGAATATTTATCTAATAAGCAAATTCTTAAATATAATAGTATACTGTTTAATCGACATCGCCAAATTATTTAATGACAGTTCACAGGGCGGAAAAATACAATATTTAAAAAATGAACATACATTTCCTTTACATGTAATTTACTAATTAATAAAAATATATACAGGGTTATTTGGAAAACATTAATAACCTCGCAGGACTATATTCCTGCCTTGATTATGAGTCGAAAATGTTAAAGCTATTATGACCTAATAACAAAAGATATGGAGATATGCGACATCAAAGATTGCATTTTTTTTCCAAAAATTCTGACTTATTTTTTGTAAAACATTGGACTATCATTACAGTAATTTATATATATTACGAAAAATATATTCGTTTCAATACAAGATAAATAAAATTATATAAACCTTGAAAATTTTCCAATTAGAATGTTTTCCAATTGGAATTCGAAGATTTTTATTTTTTTATTTGACTTGTATTAAAGGGAATGAATTTTTCATACTCGATATAAGTTACTGTAATGATAGTCCAAAGTTTTAAAAAAAAAATCAGTAATATTGAAAAAAAATGCAAACTTTGATGTCGCATATCTCCATAACTATTGATATGAGGTCATAATAGCTTGAACATTTTCGACACACAATCAAGGCAGGAGTATAGTCCTGCGGGGTTATTAATGTTTTACAAGTAACCCTGTATATGTAAATTTATTTGAAAGACCTGGCACTTTCCGGTAGACTAGATATTGGAGGACGTTAGAAGACACATCAATCGGTGAATGAGAAAAAGTATCAAAATGAAAGATTCAAGAGTGTAAACTTAAGACATACGAGATTCTAACTTCTCTGCCCACCCCTCCGGAAACGGCGGGATGGTAAGTAAGGAGCCTAAAAATAAAGTTGAAAAATCAAATTGTCAAAATGGGTAGGTCTTACTATTCTGGTTCTTAACATCACTTGAACAAATAGGTTTTTAATTTGCTATACTGAATACTGCTCAGTTTTTAATTCGACTAAAATATTTAATGAACACCAAATAAGAATTTCGAAATGAAAATTTCACTCTTTTAAAGTTCAAAAGTTATCAGCACACAAATGAGTAGGTCTTATTAAGGGGGGTGTAAGGTTAATTCGTACAAAAAAAGTCATGTTTTTTTGAATTTTTTGTGACGGCAGAGTTATAATCTCTTTATTAAAACTAATAGTACATTAAAGTATGATATTTGAAGAATATTGCGTAAAATTTTCAAGACGAAATATTAAAAAATACGGCAATGGCCGCAATTATTCGGACGTGTCTCGGAAAAAAGGAGAATTGCGGCGTCCATCATAACTTGGTGCTAGATCATCTGAAATCAAAAAATCAAAGTTCATTCGTTTGATAATAGGTTTTCCCAGATAACGCTGGGGGGGTTTTTTGAAATTTCAATTTTTCAATTTTTTGGAACACTTTGAAGGGAAAAACGCGATTTTTTGCGAAAAATATCGACTAATTTGTTATTAAAAAATAAAAATTAATAACAAATTTCAAAAAAACTCTCCAGCGTTACCTTGTAAATTATGTACAGAAATAGTGTTCAAAATTTCAAAAGGATCGGTGCAGTAGTTTTGAAGTTATGATGGACACCGACTTTGAAAACGTGTGATGTGGGGAAGACGCTTTAAAGTTTTGCACACTGTAAAATTCAAAATAAAACTCAACACTTATTTTATACTTACACATAATCGTCCTTCACACAGCAAAGAACTTTCATCATCAGCATATTTTTGTCCTTGTCTACGCAAAACTCTTCCAATACAATAAGCACGTCCGGTAGTCCTCAGGTGAGCGCGTCTCTCAGCTGCCCGAGCAGGTATAGAAAATCAGTCTGAGTATCGCTCAAATGTTCATAATTTCGTCAATTTTGCTCCGATTGACTTGAAATTTTGACACAATATTCTTACGATGTTATACATTCGTTTAAAAAATTAAAAATAAAATGCCAAAAAAATAATTTAAAAACCTTACCCCCCCTTAATTAGAAATGTTTGGTGGGTAGGTATACCTTTTTTTATCAACCCGTGATTCCAGATATTTCAGTTTTTTTTTCCGACCCAAATGATGTAAAACTAAAGCTGCAAAAAATTCAGTTATCAGTAGAAACACAAACCTTGTAATATGAGAATTCCCTTGGCATAGACTTACTCGCAGACATAAAGCAGGTATATTCTTAAGCAAAAATTTGAAAAAAAACCGACTGCGTGAAAACTGAAATTTAAATAAAAACTGAAAAGAAAAAACAAGTCTGGTAGTCTACTCGTAGAATTCTGTTAAGCACCTGATATTGAATAACTACACCATTGAAATAATTTCATGATCGATACACACATAAAACAAATAATAAATTCTAATGCGGAACATAGCAGGACTATATTCCTGCCTTAATAACAAAAGACAATTACGAAAAATTCATTCGTTACAATACAAGTTAAATAAAATTATTAAAACCCGGAAAAAATTCCAATTGGAATTCGAAGGTTTTTATTTTATTTGACTTGTATTAAAGGTAATGAATTTTTCATACTTACTGTAATGATAGTCCAACGTTTTACAAAAAATAAGTCAGAAATATTGAAAAAAAATGCAAACTTTGATGTCGCAATCTCCATAACTATTGATATGAGGTCATAAAAGCTTGAACATTTTCGACTCATAATCAAGGCAGGGGTGTAGTACTGCGAGGTTATTAATGTTTTACAAATAACCCTGTATATGTATATTTATTTGAAAGACCTGGCACTTTCCGGTAGGCTAGATATTGGAGGACGTTAGAAGATCCATCAATCGGCCAATGAGAAAAATTATCAATGTGAAAGATTCAAGAGTGTTATCTTAAGACATACGAGTTTCTAACCTCTCTGCCCACCCCTCCGGAAACAGCGGGATGGTAAGTAAGTTGCCTGCACAATAAAGTTGAAAAATCAAATTGTCAAAATGGGTAGGTCTTACTATTCTGATTTTTAACATCACTTGAACAAATAGGTTTTTAATTTGCTATACTGAATAATGCTCAGTTCTTAATTCGACTAAAATATTTAATGGACACCAAATAGGAATTTCTAAATTAAAATTTCACTCTTTTAGAGTTCAAAAGTCGTCAGTACACAAATGAGTAGGTCTTATTAAGGGGGTTGTAAGGTTAATTCGTACAAAAAAGGCATGTTTTTGTGAATTTTTTGTGACGACACAGTTATAATCTCTTTATTAAAATTTATTATATATAAAAAAAATAGTACATTAAAGTATGACATTTGAAGAATATTGTGTAAAATTTTCAAGACGAAATATTAAAAAATACGGCAATGGCAGCAATTATTCGGACGTATCTCGGAAAAAAGTAGAATTGCGGTGTCCATCGTAACTTGATGCTAGATCATCTGAAATCAAAAAATAAAAGTTCATTCGTTAGATAATAGGTTTTCTCAGGTAACGCTGGGAGGGTTTTTTTAAATTTCAATTTTTAAATTTTTTGGAACACTTTGAAGGGAAAAACGCGATTTTTGGCGAAAAATATCGACTAATTTGTTATTAAAAAAAAAAAATTAATAACAAATTTGAAAAAAAGTCTCCGGCGTTACCTCGTAAATTATTTACAAAAATAGTGTTCAAAATTTCAAATAGATCGGTGCAGTAGTTTTGAAGTTATGATGGACACCGACTTTGAAAACGTGAGATGTGGGGAAAACGATTTAAAGTTTTGCACACTGTAAAATTCAAAATAAAACTCAACACTTATTTTATACTTACACATAATCGTCGATTCCATGTTCACACGGCAAAGAGCTTTCATCATCAGCATCTTTTTGTCCTTGTCTACGCAAAACTCTTCAAATACAAATAGCACGTCCGGTAGTCCTCAGGTGAGAGCGTCTCTTAGCTGCCCGAGCAGGTATAGAAAATCAGTCTGAGTATCGCTCAAATGTTCATAATTTCGTCAATTTTGCTCCGATTGACTTGAAATTTTGACACAATATTCTTGCGATGTTAAACATTCATTTAAAAAATTAAAAATAAAATGCAAAAAAAAAAGTTAGAAACCTTACCCCCCCTTAAAATATATATTGCTATAATTTTACGTTTTCGAAACGAGTAAAGTTTTATGTTTGTCATCTGTGAGCTGAAAACTTAAGAAATACTGTCACGTAAATTTGTTATATGTGAGGCCGTTGAATTCAGAATTCATAAGCATAAATTTATAAATATTTTAATAATATGTCTACTTGCGACGTCAATGTAACATTTCTACGTCAAGAAAATTGGATTACCTACCTTTCTGAAGTTGAAATTGTAAGCACATGTCATATCTCTGGGGGAAATGTTTTAACAGAGAAACTCAATCATTTAAAATAATGTTTTTTTAATCAAATTATATCTTGGTATACTGATTTCAAAAACGTCTGTTTCATTGTCAACGTAGTTGGTTATACAGACTAATTGACGCTAAAAGATAAAATAATAATTGTTAATTACGAAGGTTATCGACACGAGAATCTAAAAATAATATTAAATACACCTAAGTCTTTAGAAAAATCTAGCAAATATTATGTCGAAAGCACGGGATTAAACGGGAAAATCATAAAAGTAAGGACAGCTATTTTGTTGACAGAAGTCTATCACCATAGAAACGAAATCGCGAAGCGGCCCAGAGTGTTGTTAGTGCATGTTTTTGTGCTCCAGCGACAGTAAATCAAGAAAGTACCTACCGGCAAGCGAAAAGTTTTCTAATGCGAACCTGGGCGATTTTTATGCAACGTGCATTAGTATACGAGAGACGAGTTATTCGGGAATATAATTAGAGCGAATTACGATACGATACGAACAGCGCTCAGATTGAATATCTATCCAGTGACTTAGTGAATTATTAAAAATAATAAATCGATAATTAATTTCTAATGTTTCATTTGCCACCCACAGCCACGACCCCGTGACAATATTTTAATTGAGTTAAAAAGATTAACCAAGCCGCAAATATGCAAAACAAAATATTTGATAGGTTTTCACTACACTGCTAGATTTTTTGTATTTCCAACAGATCCCTGTCCAGTGAGATTTTTAAAACACAGAAAATTTTATATTATCCATCTAGACAACTAATCTCCTCTACTTATAATGATTGATTAATATGATAATGTAATAGACTTTGTTGGCCCTGAAACCCATGTACTCTATATTTGTATATTTTTAAATTTCTTCTAACTTGTTAATTTATATGTAATATTTATTTATTTTCTTCTTTTTTTATTTAAATTTCTTTACTGAAAATAAAAATATTACATATATACATTTTACATTGAATATTACATTTTTTTATACATGTTTAACTGTCCCCACTAAAGTAATACTTGTGTTTGGGGACAGGAGTATGATGCATAAAAGCATGATTGAATAAGTATGTATAAGTTAATAATGGAACAGTGAAGAGAAATACAAACATCATAAGATAAATATTAGTGACTCAAGTATATTAATTATTTCGGAGTAACGTTATTTTTTATAATTCTAACTATTTTTTTGTTCAATTCAATTTATTTATTGATAATATGTATATTACAAACAAAATGTTTAAGGCATACACATTAGGAAGTATATATCAAAATAAAATAATAAATTAAAAATAACATAAAATCTGGTCAAAGGTGTAGGAGAATCCCGCTTCGGAAAACCCCCTCAGACACATGGAATATATCAATACCCAAAGCGATTTTGTTCAGCATAGCTGTGGCTATTCCAACAGGCAAAACCTTCGGCAGGTTAGTCCTGTATATTGGAATGTGAAACAATCTATGCTGACGATGTCTAATGTAATTATCAGGAACATACAAACCAATCCTCTGCATAATTTTAGGATTATCGATCATACCGCGCAACAATGGATAAAAATGTGTAATCAAATACACATGACTATGTATTATGGGTTTGTGTTGTACTTATATTTTTTTGAGTGAATGTTTCTTTATGTATTTGTAAAATTGAGGTGTTTTTGTATAATCTGTTATTATTTTTTATTTCTCGACCAAAAAAAGTGTATTTGTAAGGTATAATTCCCCTAATAAAATGTTTTTACATTTGTATTTTCATATCACACGGAATTATCTCCCAGTTCATAAACGATATGCTCATAATTTGTTTATAAAAACCGATATTTAATAAAAATAAAAATATGTATTAGGTAATCAAGGTAACCTTTGTAATGATATATGTAACGATTATTTTCGTTAGCAACACGTAGGTACATCAAATAGATATAGGAATGATAAATTGAATTAAATTTTATTATTATTGGATACCTAACGCTATTTTGATAAAAAATATATAATCGAGAACGGGTATTTTGATTAAAGAATTTTATAAAATGGAAATTCAAGATGGGATACCATCATTATTCGTTTTCATTACACTATTGTAATAAATGAATAGTTAACACACAAGGGGTTTCACCTCCTAAAATTTACGTAGAAATGTAGCGTTTTTTTTTAAAATATTGACTCTTATTAAGGTATATATTTAACTATTATTTCATTGGAAAACTTTAGAAAAACACAAAATGGCCGCGTCATGTATATTACCTTGGGCTATATAGACAGAAAATTTTTCTTGTTATTTTTATTATTATTCATGTACTTATTAAGAATTTAAACATCTGTGTTTTAGCGTACGACTTTTTAATTCGATAATTCGTCTGTTAATAACAATCCTTTATTTTTATTAACAAATGAATTACTTTACTGTAGCTAGACCGCATTCAAAAGAATGTACGCAGAAAATATGTTTGTTGTTACAATGCAAAAAATGAAAACAAAATAAGTTTTTCTAGTAAGTAACCTTTTTAAAACTAAAAAATATATTCAAGAACACATTCATATTTGTGAAGTTGTAATTTTTCAGAACCAAGTTCTGTGAAGTTTTTATAACCAAATTAATTAATCAATTAGAAAGACATACAGAAAAATCTAATTCACGAAAAAATATTTTGGCTACTACCGGGATTCGAACCCAGGTCACCTCTTTTCCGGGGCCAGTCCTCTGACCACTAAGCTATAGGAGCTTTCCGTGAATATATCGACCTTATATGTAACTCTCATTTTTTTAATTGATTAATTTTTATTTTTAAGGAGGTGACCCAGGTTCGAATCTCGGTAGTAGCCGAAATATATTTTTGTGAATTAGATTTTTCTGCATGTCTTTCTAATTGATTTATTAATTTGGTTTTAAAAAATATATATTTATTTGGAATATCATATTGAGGCTTGTAATACGGGCTTGCCGGGCGACTTTCCCCCTCTTTCTTCTTACCGGGCAAAGCTAGGGAATGGTCTTTTAATTGTGGTCGACCTATAATAGGTGCTATTAACAAATGTTTACCAAATATTTAACAAATGAACTACCACTATTTTCAAACTACTCCCAATTTTAACACACCACCTTCTTTTCTGTCTCGGACAGACGTTTACTCGTGTACCGGGGATGTTGCGCTCAGTCACGGAGGAGGAGCTCCGCAGGAAAGGACGTGACGCCATTTTGTTTTTTTATTGTCATTCAAAGTGTAATATGTGCTTTATTAAGTGTCAATAAATATAGAATCGCCTTCTTGTAAAAAATCACCAATTTCTACGTCTCCTATGGAAGTGGAACCCCTTAATACTCGTTAATATAATAATGGTAATTTATCAGCAGTCACACGTTGAAATGGCATTAGGGAAATGTAGTTTTTTTACAATAATAAATTGTTTTGCTACTGAAACATGGCAACAATAATTCACTCGTTTTGAACTGGCACTGAAGCTAATACCAACAAGTTCTCTTACATTCTCGAAGACTCAAAAAATACACACACATTGGCCGATTTCAATGATGAGAGTTTTTTTGAAAAAAATCCTAAAAGCGGATCGCATAATGGATACCATTCAGCCCATGGTGTTCATATTGCGAATCCTAGGAGTACCTTTCAACCTGGTTCGGACAAGGAATGGAACTGACTACGAAATGAAAATATCCTGGATCTTTTTCGTCTATTCCATCTTCACAGGAAGCTATTTTATGTGGTCGCTATACCACGTGTCTTATTCTGACAACACTTCGATTGATGTGCTCAACGGATCCGCACTCCTCAAGTACGGCGACCAGATCAGGCACTACGGAGACTTCTTCGTCATAACCGTAATCTATTGCAGAATTCTCTCGAAGATCAAGAAGTACCCTCAGACGCTGGGCATCCTCGAAGAGATAGACGGCATATGGAAGTTTTTGGGTGTGAGCAAATGGTATTCCAGGATGAAGGTCAGGTTCGTCCTGGGCGTGATGGCGCAAAACATCGTCCACGCGTCTCAAATGACGCTCAGCATCCGCTTGATGTCGTCCTCGCAGAAAAAGACACCATGCTATCTGTATTTTATCATGTTTGCACCTGGTTTTTTTTACACAGCCTTGCTGACACACTACTGCTCGGTGATCTCCCAAGGAAGGGTCGATTTAGAAATTTTAAGCGCAGACCTGGAGCTGATCCTCAGAGACCGCCAGCTGACCGAGAGTGACGCCAGGAAGATATGTCTGATGACGGAGCCAACACTGCTGCGGCAAAAGCGGTTCGCGAAAGATTTGAAGTCGGTTTCGCGAGACGAGATAGTCTCGCAAAGGCTCACCCTGTACTGGAAAATTTATGATCGAGTGTGCGACTACATCGATCGCATCAACGAGATCCAGCTATTTGACGTGAGTCTCATCCTGGGCATCGCCTTCGTGTCCTTGGTGTTTAATCTGTTTTTGGCCATAAGCACCGTGGGATGGATGCTCAATGGGCAGAGTGATGAGGGGACTTCCTTCTACCTGTCTTACTCCATCACCCAGAGTGCTACCCACTTCCTGAACATGTTCGCCACAATAGTTATGTGTCAGATGTGTCAGACCCAAGTAAGTCATTTTATTGTTATTGTGGACACACTGAACTTAGAGCAAACAAAATCAGGAAGCTAATGCATATTTTCATTTCTGTACGTAGCATATTTAACATACATCTCTTAAAACAAATATACTACACGCTTTGTAAATCTATCTTTGGATATGGAATATTAGGGTCGGGTGGTACTTATAAAGCTAGTCTAAAACCAGTGGAGAAAGCACAAAAAGCCCTACTGAATGTTATAATGAAAAAATCATTTCGATATCCGAGTGAATGTCTCTATAGGCAAATTAGGGTTTTGGATACTAGACAAATTTATATTCACAAAGTGATTTTACATTCATAAAAATATAAATATTTATGTCCGACTAAACCACCAATACCAAACTAAAAATTCTACCAAAGGATGGCTAAGAAATGACAAAAAGAATTTGAAGTTAGGACAAACGCATATCCATATGCATATGCATACCTAGGCCTAAAAATATATAATTTGATACCGAATAACTTTAAAAAAATGAGACCACATGCTCTAAATGGGTGGCTCATTGAAATCGGATGAGAACTATCTGATAAAACTCTTAAATGAATTCCTTTGTAATGCTGTGTAATTTTCTCTCAATGTTTTTTGCTTATTTAAAAATTTTATTATATATTTTGTAATTTATATTTTATTTCGATTTCTCATTTTGCTTTACCTTACTTTACCAATAATTCTGTATTTCTGTTCCTAATTATTTTATCAAATTTAAATTAATTATATATTTTTTCATTTAAAAAATTTATTGTTATGTATACTAAATTAAATTCTTCTCTTTTTGCTATGTAAATAGTCGATTGCCTTCGAACAGGTAATCCCTAGTTATGCAGTCGAAGTGTAATACAATTCAAAAAAATGAGATATGAATTAAAAACTATTGTTATTATTATTATTAATACACACATCAATTCATATCCGTACACTTCATTCAAGACCGTCTCAATACTTTGTACTCTTATATAAAAAAATCAACAACTACGAAGCTAGAACATCAAAGAATACAGTACCACGACTCTTCAATAAAATACCGGAGCACGTCAAGAATATCACCCAATCTACAGGAAGAGGAAGGGAAATAAGAAAAAAGAAGGGAAATAAAAAGAATAAAGAAAATTAAATAACTTGACTCTGGAAATCTAGACAAGTCACATGTCTCATACTGTTGGCCTCAATGCCTTTTTATTTTTACTTTGAGCTGTTCCATGATTTTTTTATGCATCTTGATCCCAGTGATTCATATTGATGTTCATGTTTTTTCATTATCTCGATCGGTTACCTAGTCTCATTACTAAGTTTATATTTAAGTTTTGTTATTTTAATATGATATTATTATCTTTAACTTTTTAAATTTTTATATATTATCTGATACCTAGTCTCACTACCAAGTTAATTTTTATGTTTTGTTATGTTCATATAATATTATTATTTTTTATAACTAAATATGCTATGTACTTATGCAAGAAAATGGAAAAGAAATATGCTGACAAGCTGTATAAGGCTTGGCACGATCTATAATAATAGAAAATAAATATGTGTAAATTTAATAATGAATATTAAAAAATAAATGAAAGTTAGTCTTGCTGATACATACAATATTGAATTTTCATAAGCTTATATTGAGAGTAATTTTATTTATGTTATTTTTCAAATTAATTGTCACAACTCTAATCGCGTTGCGCGGTGCCTCCTATGCATTTAAAGAAACCCGTGTTCCAGAATCCTGTGGACCATCCTAGACTCTTCTAGCAATTTCCAATTCTTCTAATTCTTTCTAATTCTGCCATGTATTGACAATATTTTTTGCTTGCGATAATACGTATGTCCTGCCAACGCATATTCATATTAATAAAAATTTCTTTTAAAACATATGTACATAAAAAAAACCTTTGAGTAATGGAGCTTAAAGAACATTATTTTAAAAATATTTTATATGAAATATCTAAGACTAAGTTACCGGATTTTGTCCTCAAAGGGATGATTAATTAATTTGAAACGTGCATGTAAGAGACAAAATATGGATATAAAAGACGAGAAAAAAAGAAAAAATCTATCTACGTTTCTCATATATAAATAGCTTCGTCTCAGTGAGACTTCCATAATAAACATTATTTTAGTTTCATATCACACATTGTAAAATTATACATCGATGAACTAAACCCCTTCTTAAGGTGAGGGAATAGGGTCACGGTTGAAGAATTTCCCCCTTACGCATATTTAAGACATATTTAGACTGCAGTTAATTAAATCTCCTTGTGAATAAAACGTATATTTCTACAAAATACGTTGTTTATTTAATATTTTTAAATTTCTTTCCATACCAAGTCTTTTCAAGTAAAAACGTGTTTTTGCAATAAAACGCGACTTATTTACTAAGATATTATACTCTTTAAGAGTATCTCATTTGATCTTTTCATAATTGTTTCAAAATTTACAAGCTCGTAGTATTTTTTAACAAGTCAAACGTATCGGAACCAGCCTTGGAATCAGACCGTGTACCAAGAAATTTACGCTGGTTAGTGATTATGTATATTAGTAGTCTGTGGTCCATATTAATAATGTAATCTTCAAGTAAAAAAATATCTTGAATTTTATTATTTTTCAGATATTGAGAACAGCTACTCTGATTAATAAAATGATGATACAAGAATCTGGAAGGGACACCTTGAACAAGGTAAAACATTTGTTTTATTTGTTTTCTACATACAATTTTTTTATTTATTATAAACATACCATACCTAGTACATTATATTGAAACTCTTTGGTATGGAAAATTTCACTAGCAATCAACACTTAGCAGAAAATAAATAAAAACTCGGAAACTGGGCGATCTATGCGATCGTAATTTAGTTTCAAATTAAAAATCACATTGTTTTTATAAATATTATAGAAAACGGCACACAGATACGTGACGCTTTCAAAAAACAATTCAACTCCATTTTTTTGTCTTGATATCTTGCCTGTACACTCCTACACCCTTTAACCAATCTATACCAAATTAAGTTAGTAAAAGTTATTCTTTAGGTAACTATGGCAACTGCGCCCTTTCTGATATAAGGGTATATTTACATTGTATGCCATTTACGCAAATTTTTGCATAGTTGCCGTTCACCGGTAGGTGTTGCCACACAAATGTCTATAAAGTACAATTTGAGATATAATAAAGATTACACTGAATATACCTTGTCGCTGGGCCCAAGTAGGATTAATATTTATGCGCAAAAACTAAAACTGACATTATTTTATTTAACTTGGTTTAATAAAATGTAGTTATTTAAAACAAATCAGTTATATAAAATTAATCATAAATATGTACTTCATTTTTTCTATTCTTCATTCAATTTATTGATTCTTGATTATTTGATTTATTGATTCAGGCAAGATATCAGCACAGGCTTTCTATTGTTTTAAAATGTTCCATTTTTCAAACATCAAAAATTTTAAAAATAATAAAGTAGGTACTTACCTACATTCTATCACTTCCAAACTAAGTTTAAAAAATTAAACATTTTAAATGTGCTGATTTTCCTCATTTTATAACATTATACGACTACGGCAGGCATTATATAATATTTCAATGTTAGGCACGTTTATAAATATAATTTTGGCTGTAACAGTACATAATTTCACGAATACAAAAATACATTCGTATAATAATAGCGTTTTACTCGCCATCTATGGCGCTTTACTATTATATGAATCATTATATTAAGCTCCTTTAGGAGCTTACGCTCATGGTAGGAGTAAATTCACACCATATTATTAATTCATGGATATTATTAAAATTATAATAAAGGTGTTAAGAATATCAAGAAACAAAATAAATAAACAAAAAATATCAAGAAACAAATAGATAAATATATACATAAGCTCTTGGAAATTTCAAGAGATTTTTATTGTACAATTATTTAATTTCATTTTTAAATGACGTAAGGTATTTATTATTTTTATTTTATCAGATAATGAATTGAATTTTTTTATTACTACGAAAATTTTTGGGTATTTTTTGGGCTGCGCTTGTTTTATATTTGGGTATTTTTAAATTAAGGAACGCTCTTGTGGACCTAGAAGTTAAAGAATCCGTTTTATAATTTTCTTTAAAAATTTGTAGTAATGATATTTTTTCAAAAATTTCCATAAGAGTAGGCACACAAAAATCTTTGAATAAGTGGTTTGTAGAGTATAATCTGGGTATTTTTTAAATGATTTTGATTATGCTTTTTTGAGCTATGTTTGATGTTTTATATGACCCTCCCCACCCAATGATACCATATTGTAGTATTGTTTGGATTAAATAATAATACAGTTTTAATTGTATTTGTCGACAGGTTGTAAACTTAAAGAACTTAAGTCAACATTTTTGATATATGCAAGAACTAATGGCAATATTCTTAATGTTGTGTTATATATATTATGTTTTTAGTTACATCGATTTTCAATCCACATGTTACATCGTCAACCTGAATTTTACGCTCTTGGATTATTTAAATTAGATAACACACTTCTTTTCACGGTAAAGTAATAATTTTTTTTAATTATTTCATCTTAATATTTGTGTTATAATAATCTATGTAATAATAATCTGAAATCGGATTAAAAATCTTTTTTTTTACAGATAGCAGGATCTACAACGACGTATTTGATAATACTGGCCCAATTCTACTTTTCAATGTAGAAAATAAAGCAAACTTTATCTTAATGCTTTTTTAAAATTATTTTTAATTTTTTTAATTTTATTGATTAATAATAAACGCGATGCTGGACTTTTACAGTACAAGAAAATTAAAATATTTTTTATACACCTGACATAAAACACGTTTTACAGTAAATTATTAAAAATAATAATATCAATAGAACATATTTAAAAAATTAAATGCTGAAACCTGGATTCGAACCACGGAACTCTGTCTTTCGACGACAGCATGTTACCAATTTCATTATCCCAGCTACTTAATAAGTCGTCAATATTTGATATTTATATGTCTCTCTTTCGAATTATTAATTCACTTATTTATATTATTCTATTTTTATTCGGAGAGTAATCGATTGTAGTAAGCATTTAATTTATTTGATATCTGTGAACTTCTCTTAATTTCATTTATTTATTTCTTATTAAATATTACGGGACTCGCTTATATATATATA
>JADDOH010017212.1:0-18193 GCA_016648135.1 Agrypnia vestita | reverse complement strand
AAACTCGTACTCGTAAATAACGCGATATTTCAAGTTTTTCATTTTGTAAACTGAGTGACGCCAAGAAAAAAACAATTGAGGAAAAAACAAATGAATTATAATTTTCAAAACACAAATACATGAGTAAATAGCTGTATAAATTTGGATTTGGAATTCCTAACCAAAGAGAAGATATTTGAGATCAAATTTGCCAGTACGGCAAAACGTCAATTTCATATGTAAGGACCTAATATAAGTAAATATACATCCATGAAATAGTAATAACGACATTTATCTAAATATTTTAACTTTTTTTGTATTTTCCCTGCTGGCATTTAAATGTATCTGAACAATGGAGATTGGGCGCAACATTAAATGATTTGCGTCTTTACTAAGTCTTATATGTACTGCATCTTTGACGGGTAATTCAGGCTTGGCGATAGCAATACCGCTATCGTTGTCGCTTTCGGGTTTGCTGGCCCGGGGTTCAAGGGCTATCCCCGGCCGTTTAATTTGATTTTTAGTCGTGCATTTGAATTGAATAACGAACGTTACACTATGTTACGGGGACAGACAGACAGACGGACGGATATATGGACGGACGGACGGATGGAGGGGAGGACAGACAGACAGACAACGATATTATTATGTTTGATTAAGGGGAGAGTAGGGTGCCATTGTTTAGCATAGACTCTTAAGTACCTTAAATAAATTTTGATGAATAAATTAAAAATATAGACAGAAAAAAATCGACGTCTAAAAAAATATTTTCTTTCAAAAGTAATTATGTAAAATATTAATTGTAACATAAAAGCACTGTCTTGTAGAGCGGAAACATTTCATTTGAATGAACCTTTTAGATATGACAGCTTTTACCAATTTCGTATAAAAATATATTTTAAATATGGAAGTATCATTACCAGCTGCGAAATCTATGTATACTATTCATGAAAAAGACTACAGATGTCTCTAGCATATTACCTTCAAATATGTGAGAGGTTTTCAGGTTTGGAAGATGAATATACAAATTTTAAAAATTTGATAATTTCTGCATGTTCTTACGATAAAATTGGTGGTCTTAAGCCAGCTCATACAGGTTGTCAGCCTTGGGAATCATATAAAAAGACTTAATCAATAATAGTCCTGTTTATGTTTAAGCATTATCAGTGTGGTAGTTTTATATGTAGTGTTGATGGGTATAATGAGTATTTTGAAATTTGATATCTCTGTCCTCTGTTTCACAATTTACTAATTTGTGTATGTTTTATGGTTTCGATCTATGTTAAGTAATTGATATTGAGTTGTTGTGTCGCTTATCAGATTTCTTCAGTTAGTGTCGTGTAGTTCACGTTGTAAACCATTTTTAGTATTTTACTTTACTGTCTTTAAATCTGTTAAAATCTGTTTTGTTTCGGTTCTTCAAAAAGGTATTGTTCCCGACGCAAATCCCCGGAGATCTAGGAATGATAATTACGGAATAGAGAATTCATTCACTTAAGGTCAGATAAGGTCAGAATTGTTATTGGCTGTAGCGCGATAGATAGAATAAAGAAAGGATCGCTAAGATGGGACGTATGAGGGAGGAAAGTATGATTAAGAATATGTATGAGGCGATTTTTGTAAGCAGCTAGAATGTATGTTCAACAACTGTAGAGCATGCATGAGAAGATATAATATGTAGCTGAACCGAGAGCGACGTGCCAAGAAAAATATGGCGTTGTATTCTTTTGGCCTACCAATGCGGAAAAACGACATGATGTTTAGTTAGTTAGTTTGTTAGTTACTTAAATTCTAACAGAATGTTAGTTATTGTATTTACGTACTTCGAAGCCAACGGAGACTACAGGCATCTTAATGATTTAGATGTTTTCGCTATCGTCTGTATTCTCATAAAATATTCCAAAATCATCTGCATACATAATAATTTAAATATTTTGCAGCGCAAAGTCTATGTTTATGTATAATATATAGTAATAGAGTACATTATGTAATGATCCCGGTATTATTGTTGTAATTTTTGGATGCATAAAATGTATTCGCTTTTGTTCATTTAAATAGTAGGTATACTCGTAATTTTGTTTTAATTTTTATTTTCAGAACATTAAAATGGTGAAAATATGAAAAATTAGTTTTTATTGTTCTTAGTAATACTTATATTATAAGTTTGTGGTAAACTGTAAGAAAGACAGTGGAATTAGTATTAGTAAGCCGTGCCATATTTCGTTGTGTTGGTGTTTACGGGTATAGACACCACCACAACGAAACGTGTGCTTTTTACGCACAACTTACGCATACTAATTCAATTGTCTTTTTTAAATGAAACGAGTTTTACTGAGTATTAAGATTTATCTCAAATAGATGTGAAATTTCTCTCACTGTGGACACTAGCCTTAAGACTGAACGAAAAACTCTCGCCTGAGTTATAACTGCAATTTTGCCACGTAACCATGTCAGGCCTAGCGCCGCTCTAGGGGAGATGTAATTGCATGTCCTCGTGTCGTCCCAGATCCGCGGACCCCCCCCCCCTCCCACTCTGCCCCCACCGTGGCCGATAAACATCCCAAGGGTCAAAATATGCAGCCAAATTGTCGTTTAAAATGCATCGCTATGCTTAGGGGCTGCATAAAAAACCATTCAATACATTTATTTTTTAATTGTGTGCGTGTACTCATGTACACACTTAAGAAGTTATGTTTCTTTGGCATGCCACTATAAAAAACCACTTGCAGTACTTTTTATCTTGCGTTAGGATGGTGTTCGGGATATATGTTATAATTCCGGACCAGATAATATAGGGAGCCAAATAAAAACCAAATGATTGGTTCAAAAGATCACCAATATATTACTCCGATAATGTGTCGACCGACGCAACGTATATCTTGCATCGTGGGGGGCAATGTCTGCATAGCGTCAGCAGTCCTATTAGCATGAGAATTTTGCCGTGCCTGGGAACGTTCCACTGAGCGTTTGTATTACCCCAATTTCCACTGTCCAATCGTTACTGTTACGTTATCGGGGGTAATGTCCGTAAATCGTCAGCAGTCCAATGTCTAATTATATCAATTTTCTGGATTTGTTGACCTTAGTGCTTCCAGTCGTGAACCAGACATTTAAAGTCCATCGGTCTGCGATAAAGTTCACGACTAGAAGGGAAACGAACGAAAAGTCAGAGGGGAACATAAACTGTACCCCTCGACATCGCACCACTCACTAGGACAGTCGAAAGTCAATCATTTAGTCTAGTTCTGCTTCCTTACTTGTATACTTTCACTGGCTCCAGGATCTAAACTTCAGAGGAAGTAAACGTCAATAATACGACCGATCGCTCTTTCATTCCACGACCTATAAACCTTCCCTAAAGACAGTTCCTGTAGAGATGGCCTCCCTAAATATACCGCAGCATACAACGCAAACTAGAAATGCCATCAGTGGCAGTTTTCCATCAACGTATAAAAAATCTAAAATACAGAAATATTAAATACAGTGCCCATGTACTGAATTGCATTTTACTTGTTAAAAAAGAGAAAATGAAACACTTTCGCTGTGTTTCTTACGCTGTGTTGTTTATATCCGTAAACACCAACACAAGGAAACAGTGTGCGTCGTACGGACGGCTTACACATATTCGATTGTCTTTCTTAAATGGAAAGAAGTTTACCACTCATGCCTCAGCTGCGTATGCGAGTACTGGTCTGATAAGCGTTTTACTGGCTAATGTTTTAGTGTTTCTGGATAGCAATCTGAATATTATCTGATTTTGGAGGAGGAAATAACAACAATGTTATTGGTCGGATGAATAACGAAAAATGTTATTAAAATATAATCCGAAAACTTCAATATCTCGGTCACGAAGAGAGACGTACGAGATCTTGCATCTCACAATGCAGGGAAAAATTGCCAGAAATCGAAGCTCTGGAAAGAGGAGAACATCCTGGCTGAAAAATAAAAAAAGTCTACTATAGAGCCGGTCCAGGCCGCAGTAAACAAAGTTCTAATAGCCATTATGATAGCTAACGTCCATTGAATGAAAAAAGTACTCCTTCATGTGCCCTGTCGGGTCCCCCCGACGTCGGCGATCATCTGAGAGAAAGTTTTCCTGTCCAGGGCAATGCGGAACAGCTCTCCCACGCTTCTTATCCCGGTCCACTCTCGAATGTTTCGAAGCCAGGAATGCCGCCTCCTTCCGACCCCTCTGCGACCCCTTCATGACGAGCTGAAGGTACTAAGGAAAGGAAAAATAAAGAAAGGAAAAAAGTACTATAAGAAGAAATAAGAACGATTGACAATAGACCCGAATTCTCGCACCCAGCATTCGGATGGCAAAAAAAATTCTGGACGCTCTGAAGAGGAGGTCTCCTCGGCGCAATGGCGGGCTGGCCCAGCGCGCCGGCAAGCGCCTCGCCGATGACTCGATACGTCACATCCGATCGCCGCCGCGGACGTCCGAAATTGGGTTGCTTCTGCCCCGCCGACCCGGGGCCGGGGGTAATGCGGCGCGATGCCTGATCACACTTGCCGCCCGGCTGGGCACTGATAACAGTGACGCGCGCGCGGCGGCGCTCATATTAACGTTGCACCACTTTTACTAAATTGATTAAATCCGCCGGTAGCACATTAACTACTTACAGTGGGACCCCAAAATATATTTTCATTCCACAACCGATACTTACGTACTTACTTACCATCACGCCGTTTGCCCGTGGGGGTAGGCAGAGAGGATAGAGCGCCACACTCTTCTGTCCTGACATACAACTCTCGCCTCATCCACATTCATACATCTTCGCATGCAAGCTCGCCGGTTGTTGAGGCTTCTAACGGAACCATCGTCGCCCTATCTTTCGGGCGCCATCAACACTTGCATTACATATCTTTCTTACCATTCCTAATGAGAATGTTAAGCAAATGAATGCATTCGCTCAACATGCCTAAACCATCTGAGCGACCCTTTTTTAATTCTATTAGTTATGCTTAGATCAGCTTTACATTCATTCCTAATATCTGCATTCTTTACTCTATCATAAATTGATTTGTCACACATACGTCTGAGGGACCTCATCTCCACTGCATTTCGTTCCTCTTCTGCCAGCTCCAGGCTTCACTTCCATACATCCGTGTTGGTACCAGAATTCCTTTATGTACCGCTAGTTTTGCCTCGGTAGACATATTTCTATTAGAAACTATTGCGTTCAAAGCACCGTTCACCCTATTCCCCGCAGTCACTCTCCTTTCGATATCTTTCTCAACATTCCCTCTTCTATCGAACAAACCTACTTCCCAAGTACACAAACTCGTCTACCTGTTCCAAACATTCATTACCTACTAGAATTTCACATGTTGTCTTACTTTCCTCTTTCTCGAATACTATCACTCATTACCGATAAATCGGCGTTTGTTAGACAAAATACATTTATTTGCTTGATACGTACATACACATAATACATATAATAAAATGTATGAAGCCTGTTATGTATATATACTATGTATATATATGGAGAAAGCTGTTCTGGGATAGACAACCTTTTATATCATTTTATTACCTGTCACGAAATATTTTCTCACCAACCCGTGTAATTCCAATTTTAAAAAATAATAATAATTAACGCAATTAAAATCGGATGCACATCACTATGGTGTGGCATTGCCGGCCGCGAGGCTATAAAAATCTCCGCAGCTCAATACGACTTCGTGAACTTCAATCCGGATTATTGTTCCTCATTACTCGTCCTAGTTCTGAGTGCTCATTCTACGTTTCATCTATTACAATTATTTCACAAATCAATATGTAATATTATGTTACCTCAATAATCCTAAAAATACGATGTTGATAATTGGAGGATTACCCACTAAATAAATAGTAAAAATACCATTAAATTTGGGGACATTTGCACGTGTGTAGATAATGTTTATTTATATAGGGCCATTTTTGCGTAAGAGTCGCTTCAAGGGCGCTTTACAGGTGCGGCATCCCGAAAAAATGAGTTTTTAGGCTCTTCTTGAAGTGTTCCTGGTTCTCCATTGATCGCAGCACCGGAGGCAGCTGATTCCACATAGCTGGGTCCGCAAAGCTGAAAGCACGTTCCGCAAACTTGGTGGCTCCAGGTCTCCTTGCCTACTACCAGCCTGATCGCAGTGTGAGCCGTTTTCCAGTGATATTATCACTTATAATAATTACCAATTAATCAGATTATAATGGATCATTAAGCAACAGGATGGAATGAAGTCCATCATTTCTACTGTAAAATTGCAGTAACAACCGATTTATACGATGTAGCATCGTCGGACAGTAATCACATGTCTGGTAGTAATAGAAATATCAGTAACTAGAAGCTAATAAATCATTATCTTGAGAGAGTTTGATCTTAAATCATCACTGATGTAGTGTTTGTATATATGGAATAGATATAATACATTATCTAATGTTCTCTTAGTAGAGGGGGTGGCTGTTAACCGGAAATGCGGACAGTTGGTTGTACGAAACACTGTGTGTTGGACGGACGCCTGCGCTCGGAACCGAGAGTAAAAGTGAGCCAGTGTTATACCTTTTTACCTTATAGTAATCCTTATTAGTGAGGTATTGATAACTACAACCGAGTAAGGGCGAAATCGTTTAAGAATAGAGGGATCTTCGGGAGTTATGAGGATAAAAGACATGCTTGCGGATCTGGACGCACGACGGACGAGAAGGATGAACTTCTGGAAGACTTCTCTACAGACGGCGCTATCTTGCGCTGCCACACATCAAGATTATAATATTTATTTTGAATGAAAATGCGCCCAGTAAAAATCAACAGTATAAAATATTAATAAATATAAAAGTATTATATAAGACGTAGGAAAAAAAAATAGAAATAAATTTGGATGGTAATTTTTCATTTCTTAACAAAATTGGGTCTTTCATATAGACAAAAGAAGTGGCAAGGTGAAATAAAAGTAAAAAGTAGTATAAATAGGAATGCAAAAAAGAAACAAGAAAGAATGTAATTTAGTTAAAAGATAAATAAAATAAAAACATAAAAATGTTACAAGCAGGAATAAAATATTTATAAAATATGATAGAATAAATATAATTAAAGGAGTAAAATAATCACAGTAAAAAGTAATAATCCTTAAAATAAGATATTTTAAAATAATCACGGTAAAGAGAATAATCTAGAATACAAATTCGTAACAGATATGAGTAACAAAGCAAAGTGAAATAATTAAAATTTGTAAAAATAAAGTAAATACATGAACTAAGGTTAATTTCTTGGTACTCGCTCTGGTCCTAATATGTTTGATTTGTCAACAAAAATGATTACGAGCTTGTTAATTTTAAAGCAATTATAACAACTTAAAACTCACCAGTATAATTTGCGTTGATAATGAAATTTTCGTTTTCTTATAGCTAAAATTCTACATTGCAATCATCTAATAGACGATTGTGATTAAACCATATACGTGATTGTTATATTTTAAAATGGAAAGACTAAAGGTAATTATAATGTTGGAAATACCAGGTAAGCAGTAGCCCAGCATCTTCCCACGTTCCCAGTTGACATCCGCGTGGAAACGGACCGTTTTGCTGAGTAATGCTCATGAGTGGAATACCTTGGCTCCAGACGCGGGTTAAGAGGAACTGTCTTTCCTTTGTAACCCTTGCACACAGCATCTGTGCCTGACAGATGATAAATAAGTGTCTGCTGTTTGACAGTGACGTAAATGTACTTTTTCATCTTGAATATGTTAATCAGTATTCGTGTTACATGTAAATCTATATTATTTTAACGATAATCATTTCAAAAAAAAATAATTTTTTTTTTTTTTTAATCTACTTATATTCATTAATTACACCTACATGTTTCGGAAAAACCTTTCCATCGTCAGGGTGTTTTAGAAATGTCAAAATATCAAAATGAATGGTGTCTTTTGTTTTTTAGTTTTCTAAATTTTCGAAGTTCTTGATTACACAAAATTATTGGAAAATTTTTTAGAATTGAAAATATTAAATTTAATTGAATATTAATGAATTTTGTTTACTTTTACATGCTTTACTAATTTCTAATGATTCTAAATTATTCAATTCCAGACCAAAATTATTTATGTGTAAAATAGAAAGTCCTAATTTTTTTTCAAAACCGTGATAATTTTCTAATAAATGATTTGCAAATTCAGAAAAAATATGATTATTTAGACATCTCAAATGCTCTTTAACTTTTACATTATAATTTCGGCCGGGTTTTCCAATATGAAATTTATTCTAATTAATAATTAAGGTGTTTATAAACTTTCATGTAAAGATTGTACAAAGTTTTATATATTTTTTCTGTATGCCTTCTAATTGTTAATGCTCTGCAATATAATATATCAATAAAAAAACATTTAAGTTTTTTGATAAGGTAAATGGGTTATTACTAATAATAAAATGACAAGCTATACACCCTTCTTCTCCCGAGAAAACTAAAAAGCACTGAAAAATGCACTTATTTAAGGTTGAAGCTTCGATCAGGGGACTACAAAGTTAGTTGAAAGCTTATTCAAAATATGTGATGCGTATTTCGTCTCCGCAAATTAAAAAAAAGAAGTTTTTTCAACGACACTGGCTGTAAACCGTCAAAAACGATGGAATATTGGATCGCATCTTTGTCTTTTTGGGAGTTCATGGAGAGGCGGCCGCAACAACATGCGTAGAGCGGCCGGTTCGGATTTGCTGGCCCGTGGTGCAATCCCCATCTCCGGCCCTTTAATTTGTTTTTGTAGCCATGAATTTGAACGAAATTACGGACGTAACACGAAGTTATTGACAGATAGACGAACGGACAGACGGACTGACAGTCGACGAAATTATTATATTTGATTATCATTCTCTGGTTTCAACTGCTATCTTTGGTTATACCTTATTGGTAAATAAAGCACAGGCTTAATCCTTAAGGCCTTAAGATTCCAAGAATGCGTGTTTCAAAAAGGAAGAAGACCTATAAGATGTGGCGAGTATTTTGACATCTACTGAAATCAGAAAATTCAGAGATCGTCAAGCGCGTACTCGGGTCGATCCTTTTGTCCCGACTCCTGCCCGCAACGGTTGCACCTTCAAGATTAGCATACTACAATTGAAGACCCCATGGCAAGAAGTAGTTAACAAACATTTTTGTCAAAAATGAGTTAATAAAGCCTCTAAACTAAAAAATGTACGCTCTTTCCATTGGAAATAAGTTCAGAACTTAAAAATAATTATAACATGTTCAAACCATAGGGATGAACATGTTAAGTACACTTTTTCATAAAAATCAAATCAGTTACTAATGGGAAGAACATGTTATCTTCAATAATAATATGTTCATGCCATCATTCTGAAATTAACACGCCTTTTAATTTGATTGGAATATTTATGGTTAATATAAATTTTACTCTGGCAGTACTGTCATACATTTGTTTTTATTTGAAGATTATTATAATATGTAGTTATATATTATTTTTCAATAATTTTAAATGGTACAAACCATGTTTTGTAATAGTAATTAACACGCCAGGTATTTTTTAATTTTGGATAATGGATAACGGATAGCATTTCAAGGGTTGTTTGATATTCGTGTTTTACCAATTTTAAAAAAGTGTTATTCTATTAAAAATGAGTTCCAGAGGCGAAAACATGGTTGTTTAATAAATTTTTTAGGGAAAATTAGTATATATATATATTTTTTAATACTTTTTTGATATTTTAGTGACATAAATCAATAAAAATTAATCTTGAATTAGCAATAAAACATATTTTTCAAGTGCGGAATGCAAATGTCTAATTATCTCAAAATGACTTGAATGTTAGTTAACAACTTCTTGCCTTGGGGTCTTCAATTATATCCGCAGGCAAGTGTAAAAAATTCCATGATTTGAAAATTCCATGATCCTTACGACAGAATTGACGAACGTTGCATTGTGTAGAGTGATCACTTAAGCCAGCTAATGCAGTTTGTAAGCTTTGGGCCATCGTACAAAAGACTTCCATGCATGTTTCTCATATAAATAGCTTCGTCTCTGAGAGATTTCAATATTTTATCTCAATTTATTTATTTATTTTGTTTTGGGGAAAATTAACAGCAAAACAACAATCTTAAAAATATGAAATAATGGTTTTTACAATTACGCCAATTACAAATTGGCATAATTGTAATTTCCCGCGGTGGATAGATCCAGGAACTGTGTCTCATACATAATCACTGTATTAATAAAACCAACATACATATAAAAATATTGTCAATTAATATGTAATTTTGAAACGCAAAATTCTAAGAATAATTAATAAATCTACACTAAATTTTATTTTTATTTTTTATTTATTTAATTATTTTACATTGTTTTAATAAAAGTTACTAATTACTACCACACTAGGTAAAACCTGTTCTGTGGCAGTTATTCTCATTTGCTAGTTATGTAATAGTAACAAATAACAATAGTAAAGAAGTATAAACGTAAAAAAGAAAGCTGAAAGCAATCATAAGAATACATAAATCTATAAATCGATAAAAATTTAAGTATACACAAAAATAAATACAAAGATAAGATACAAAAAAAAAAAATAAGTTGATACAAAAATAAATACTATATTAGAGTATAGTTGAAATTATATAAAGCAGATTTTACCTATTTAGAGGTCAAGGGCGGATCACTTCTTTAGCATACCTTCTACCTAATATTTTTATAAAATTAGTGATACGGTGTTTAAAAGGTTTGTGTATTGTAATTTCTTTAGTTTAATTTGGTAACTTGTTAAAAACAAGCGGGGCAGTAATGGGCAATAATGGAACTTGATGAATAAAAATGAAGCACGTGCTTGAAAATTGATATATTTGAAGATATCTGGATTCCAGGATATGGAGAAGAAGAGGTAGAGATATGATTTAGTGGAGATCACTTCTGGAGGAGGCCAAAATCCGGAGATGTAGACCCTGTCAGAGGAAGAAGAATTGTAAATGAAACCATACGATTTTTGGTAAAGCGATATAATAGACAAATGTATATACCTCTCAAAATCATAATTAATTTAATATCTATTAAAAAATATAATAACCTTTCCTGGAGGCATATTTAGAGTTTTTCCAATAAATGTCAAAAATGACGCTGCTTCTGTGAGGCTAAAACTCGACGTTAGATGGCGTTAGTCAGCCTGCGCACCCGGAGTTCAAACGAGACTGCACCCGCGTCGCGTCGGCGTGAAGAAACGTATTTGAATTTTGCCTCCGAATTACGAAAATAAGAAAGATAACAATTGTAAACAATATAATTGATTAGTAAATATTTTAATCATATTCTGCCGGGATTTTCACCAGTTCATATTCTTTCGCGTGTTATTTGTGACGTGGAAGAACTATCAAAGACTTCTCAAGATATCTGCAGAAAGAGGCGGCACGAAGCTCCTTGTGATCGGAAAATTTCGACTGCCTTCGAAGTTGAAGAGGGTAAATAGTCTATCACAGGTCAGTGGTCATTTGTGGGCGTATTTGGTGTACTCATGTATGTTTTTCAGAGCGAGGAAACGTAATTTGACATTTTTTGGCATGATTATCGTATTGAGAGGTATTAATTGAATATTAAATTCACCAAGCAGATGGCTATTTACACGCTGTTCGCCTAAACACATCTTCTTCTTCTTTTGGTGTCATGTCAGGTCCCCCCAACGTTGACTATCACCCAAGAGAAAGCGTCCCTGTCCTGGGCAGCACGAAACAGCTCTCCAACACTTCTTATGCCCGTCCAGTCGCGTATATTGCGGAGCCAGGAAATTTGTCTCCTTCCAACACCTCTACGACCCTCTATCTTGCCCATAAGAATCAGGTGGAGCAATTCATATTTTTCTCCTCTGAGCACATGACCCAAATACGATACCTTTCGGATTTTGATATTTGTCAGCAACTCTCTATTCACTCTAGCTCTTTGAAGAACTCTTGTGTTGCTGACCATATCCGTCCAGGGTATCCGGAGCATTCTCCGATGTATCCACATTTCGAACGCCTCCAGCCGGTTCATGCTACTCACTTTGAGGGTCCACGATTCCACTCCGTACAGCAGGACTGACCATATATAACATTTGACCAGTCGCTGTCGAAGTTTCAGGTTAAGATTGTCATCGCAGAATATCTGTCTCATTTTGTTAAAAGCAGCTCGCGATGCTTCAATTCTGCATTTGACTTCGGTTTCTGGGTCGAGGTCTTCCGCTAGGATACTTCCAAGGTATTTAAACTTTGTCACTCTCTCTGTACCAGCCCCATTCAATGTGAGGCGTGCTCTCGTGTGATCTTGCCTACTAAACACCATGAACTTTGTTTTACTCACGTTCATGTTAAGACCCAGTCTCACACCAGCATCATTAATTCTGTTTACGAGTGTTTGTAAGTCTTCCATACTATCTGCCAGAATGACTGTGTCATCCGCATACCTGATATTATTAACGTGTACGCCTAAAACGCCTAAACACATACAGTGATGCAATTCTCAAGCAAACATCTTTTTATAATCTCACCTAACTATAGCCGTACGTCATCTACCAAACAATGACATCAAACTACGTTTACGTTATCCCTGAAAGTTTTGGCGGTAAGGAGATATTAGTGGGAAGAATTACGGTGCTGTTATTGCCACTGACTCGCCATTAGATAAATCATCCCGCGGGATAACATGTATCTGGAGCCAACAGCAATGGAAGAAATACGACGCAGACAAACTTTGTACGGAGAATATTAAAACACGGTAAAATATTAAAAAATTCCTGGAATGTGACAAGAATCACAAATTATACATAACACGTGCATTTGCGAATGAAAAAACAGTATCAAAAGTCTCGAGAGAGCCTACTTTATTCAATTTTAGATAGATCATATTCAATAGACATTGGGCGAAATCTCAAGAGTTGAAAAAATAAGCGACATCAAGGTTTACATTTTTTTTTCAATATTTCTGATTTGTCTTTCGTAGAACGTTGGACTATCGTGAAAGTAATTTACAATGGCGGCCCTAGTAGCCCAGTAGTCATGACACTGGCTTCTCACACCGAGGGTTCCGAGTTCGATTCCCGGTGATGTCACATCACAATCTAGTGATGTACTCAAGTCTGGGTGTTTTGTGATGTATCTCGCTTCCGTGACTGTGATTTTTGGCCCGTTGAAGCGTAAAATTAAACAAAAATATATATAAAATTTGAGGGATAAAATAATATCAAAATTCTCTATGTAATAATGTCCATCCAAGTATGCTAGACGTTGCTATTTTCGCAGCCTTTCACGAAGAAATGACGCTAACAAATATAACGCTACCACAAACATACTACAATTTTGCGATGATTTGAGCCATTATGAAAATGAAATTTTAATTGGCATTTGGTGAATAACTGAATGATGCTGCCTATTAACGTATAAATTAATAACTTTATTAGTAATTAATTAACTCTTTGCGAGTGCTCATCTTCAGGACATACTTGTAACTGGCTTAACTTAAGTTTTTTACCAGCGTTTGAAGATCATGATCATCGTCTGCAAAAAGCACTGTATCGTCCACAAATATAATATTATTTAATGGTTTCTCATTGGCCAATATCCCTGGAGTAGTATCATCTAGCGATATATCTGTCATAATCAGTATCATCGTATTTCATAATTGCACTACAATTATAGAACTATACAATAAAAAATCTATGATATTTTTGTTATGCGCCAACTTGGGAAATTTTTGAATGACGACTCGATGTTCTTATGTAATAATTTTTATTAAAGACTAGGCAAGTGTTTTAACCACTATAACAACAAGCTACTCTATTGGAACCACAGTTGGTTGGAAAACGGAATCCAAACCCGAAACATTTCCAACTTGGCAAACAGCGATACCGTTTGCGCCATGGTAACCATTTAAGATTACCATTAGGATTACAAATAATTAAAGTTAGTATTGAAAGTCCCCCATTGATATATTTTTTTACAATTATGTTTTCAAAGAATTTTTTTTAATCAATTAGAAAGGACAAACATAAAAATCAAATTAAAGAAAAAATATTTTAACTGCTACCAGGATTCAAACCAACGGACCTCAGAGCCAAGTAAATACATTTCGAAAATTTTGGTGGTCTTTTGTTTGCATTACTTCTTAGAATTCTATCTGTTTTTGGGGGGTTTGGCAATTTGTTCAAAACTCATTAGCGCCGAAACCCCCCACCCAAAAACAGATAGAATTCTAAATTTTTCGAACTGAATTTACTTGGCTCTGAGCTGTCGGTCTTAAAAAACGTGTAAGAGCGACATCTATATATAGCGACGATAATAAAGTAAATATACGGATTACTAGAAGCCTAACAAAACACATTAACGGCGTCGCTGGAGAAACCCACTCCTCCACAAACACCTGACGCAGAATTTTTCAAACTTTCACTTGACGGTGAGCTCCGGAGCCAAACGGTTGTATGCTTTTTGGAGAAGCAGCTCATCGACATGGCCCTGAAGATGAACAGTGAGATCTGTTCGAAACGTCGGCAGACGACCGGTCCTGACGACCAGAATTTGACGCGGGTTACCCCCAAAGTAGTTAGAACTAACACATATTGTACCCGTTAAAGCCTTCGATTTAACATATATATATATATATATATATATATATATTTTTTTTTTTTTTTTTTAATAGAATGGAGGTCCGTTGGTTCGAATCCCAGAAGCGGTTCAAATATTTTTCGTTTATTTGATTTTTCTGTATTTCTTTTTTAATTGATTAATAAAAAATTGTATGATAATATTCAGAATAATGTGTTTTCTTTTATATACAATTATGTTTTCATTTGTGAGAAAACGTCAAGGAAGGATGATTACAGCGGCCTGTTCTCCGTGCTACTGATAAAGTGAGGAAAGATAGAATCATCACATTAAAAAAATATTTACCCAAATTTTGCAGTGACTTTTGGTCAAGGGGTCAACACACTTAAGCAGTAAAAACACGTTCAGTAGTCGGGAAAACAAAGTGCCATTATTACGAAATAAGCGCGAGGGAGCAGCGTAAAGTTTTAAGTCACGACTTGCATAACCGAAGCAAAAGTTGCGCCGTTTCCAAAGTCTTTAAAACTATTGTGCAAATAACCCGCATTAGTGTTTACCGTGTCCCGGCAGTCCCCGCATAATGCATAACTTCTTGATAATGGACCAATAATTGCAGCCGCGGTCTACTGAAACTTTTTTCATTTCGTGAAGTTACACTACTGAGAATTGCCAACTTGATGTACGGGCAAAATAAAAGGTTGATGCATAAACCAGTACCTCGCATTCACATAATACTTGACAAGCATTACGAAACCTTGACGAAATACCAAAAACTAAGACAACACATGGACAGAAAAATTACTCATACATAGGGCCTGAAATATTTAACATATTTAAAACAGACTTCCCGGAAATCAGAATATACTCAATTAATAAAATAAAAGCTTTAGCAAACAACTGGCTTACCTCCAAAGGTAGAACAGCAACTGAAAATTTACTTACTGTAATTGCATAATAATTTATTCAAATAAAAATATATACCTATATAAATTAATTAATTAATTAAGGAAAATAAATATAATCTTAAACAAAACATTAACCCTTTTTACATTAAACAATTATTCTACACACACTTGGACTTATGACTAACTCAACTTTCACTAACATTACACTTGATACTCTGTAGATACATAATAACTACCTTATGAAAATTAATACTACTGACGAACTCGAAAAAATATTATAATTGTGTTCTATAACGCCACTCTGGGACAGGCGTAGCCTAGTAGAGTGGCATAATCCACAAATTAAACAAAACAAAAAAAATGTGTAATTTATCTTATGTTTTATCTTATGTTATTGTTAAATTAGTATTAAGTATCTTTATTTGTAAACAAGGATTTTTTTAAATAAATAAATAATTTCAATAGTGGATTGGCCCATTTGTGGTAATTTTTTTACTGTAACGGAAGTTAGTAGCGGGAATGCGAGACTACAAAATGCGCGGGCATCTATTAAACTGTCAGAAATTTATTATAATAACGCATTGTCGACCATATTGAATCGAGCACCAATCATAAAGACGCTCACTTCAAAAGCTGACAAATGATTGGTTATTGAAATGAAAATTAGAACTGTAATAGAAATGCCAAAAAGGGGCTTCTCGTACAGATTTCTGTATTTCATATTAGTGTCAATGTTTTTTAAAAAAGTTTTTGTTTTCCACCATGCGAAAAACAATTGAAAGTGATATTCGATCAATTATTTATTGCAAAAACGTCGTAATTGTCAGACATTCGTATTTAAAACAAAAAACGCATTCATTCATTTGACATTTAATACTTTGGCTGTCAAAGTTGTTTTGTTTCGAAACTTTTGAATACGGAACCGTTTTAAGCCGAAAATGGATTAAACAAAAAAGTGGATAATGCTTGGACTTTTTTGAAAATGCACACGTTTTTGAAAAAGGAATAAAGAGGCCATATTGAATTTTCACGCTTTCTCCAAATGGTGCAGAATAATGTGGCACACATACACGGTGTCTCTTATCCAGTACCAAAAATTTTACAGGTGAATTCCTTGCATTTGTAATGAGTCAAAAATTTTCTAGCAACAATATCATATCAAATTTTGCATTTTTTTTTTTCACTATTTCTAACTTATTAACTGCAAAAAGATGAACTATCATTACAGTAATATTATATTGATTGTGAAAAATTCATTCGCATCAATACAACTCTAATAAAATGAAAAAAAACTTTACGAAAAAATTATATGTTCAATTTTTGTGAGGTTTTTATCATTTCTTCGAGTTTAATGATAATTCAACTTTTTGCAAAAAATAAGTCAGAAATATTGAAAAAAAATGGAAACTTTGATATTGCATATCTCCATAACTATTAATATTAGGTCATGATTGCCTTAACATTTTCGACTCATTATCGAGGCAGGAGTCCACCTATAAAGTTTTTATTAATAGCTATGGGACACCTTGTATGATTATATATGGAATAGATTTTCCACAAACACTTAAAGCGAGAGGAATATGTTGATTGAATTTCAAATTGGAAACATTACAAATGAGAAATGGAGTATAATAAAAACCTGGTTTTAATGGGTTAGTTTTTTATATAGGCCATTCTAAGTAGAGAACAAAAATATCCTAGATATGTGAAATAGAAATTTGTCTAAAATATGCTCAGAGATCTCTTTTTTTTTTATTTTTTTTATTTCATTTAAAAAAAATAGAGATGCGAACACGGAATACGTGTCACATCAATATTCTTACTATTTTCAAACTAAGCTAAACGCTTGTGCTATGAAAATAGGACTAACTTACTGGTCTGGAATGAGGTTCGAACCCGCGACCTTTGGATCACGAGGCGAGAGTCCTAACCACAGGACCAACAAGCTACTCTATTATTCGGACAAAGTAGTTTTGTGAGTTTACAGAATTTTCTTTTAGATTTTTCTCTACTTTGTTTTTGTTATGATATATTCTACGAAATGTAAAAAGAATTAATTAATTTTTTTTATTTATTATTAACTTTATTTTGTTCTGAATGCATAATACTTATATTTTATATATTTTTTTTATAATCAGTACATTATTTATGATTACTTTATAATAAAATGTTATATTCAAAATGCTCATAAAATATTTATACTTTGTACTCAATGTTACTCGAGAACCATCTAGCAGGGTCAATATTGGTCTGCTAAATAATAAAATAAAAATTTGTAAAATATAAATTCAATTAGAAAACCATATCGATCAAATCTTATACCGCGTGAAATAATTTTATGAGTCATTTTTTTTATCACTTTCTATTTAAAAAAATCAAAGTACGACTTTATGTTTAGCGAAGCAAAATTTCGCTTATTTGCATACTTCGCGGGCCAACATTTTTGTGGTTAATATTTAGTGTAGACATAAAGTACTTAGAAATGTTATCAAGTCAATAAAGCATTTTCAATTTGTAAATATTGTGTAATTCCAAATACTCAATTTACTCACAAAAACGGAATTTTACATCTGTAAATATTTTACGACATTGTAAATAGGTATTTGGGAATCGAGAAATTTTTTAAACCAATGTAAATATATCGCACAAAATACAAAATCACAAAAGCAGAGAACATAATTTTTATTGAAAAAGCGGAACTGCCACGAATGGGCACTGAGGTCAAGATTGACGACATATGTGACAGCATCATTTTTACAGGTGTCCCGA
>JADDOH010017211.1:0-20746 GCA_016648135.1 Agrypnia vestita | reverse complement strand
GTTTTTATGTGAAAAAAGAAGTAAGACGTATGGCTACAAAAAATACATTTCATTATCGACAATACTTCGTATCGTAATGATTTGAATATGTTAATGCAAGGGAAACGTCGAATACACATTATATGAAGAAGTAGAGTAATTTGAAAATAAACTACAATTTCTCATCGAAGATAAAGAGAGAGGTGAATTACTTCACTTCAAGAATTTAAGATATTATCGCCACAAAAAAAGCACTTGTTTTGGTGCGTTTAATTTCAACAGCATATTAGGAAAAATGAAGAACAGTTTTGGTGAACGTTTTCAACAATTTAGAGCAAATAAGATTACAATAGCTTTCATCGTACGTTCTCTCAAAATAAATGTCAAAGAACTTATCATCATTCGACACAAATGTTTGTTCACTCCAAATACAGTTAAAAGATTAAAAAAGCAAGGAACTGTGGAACAAAAAATTCACAGATCTGACCAGCCGCTTTGAATAACTCAAAAGAGAAAAAATCCAATTTGATTGGACACAAGTGGACAGCTATAAAACAGGTGCCTCAAATAGAAACAATAATACCTATTTGATACATGGAATAGTTTTCCTGAAACATATGATGAGTTAAAAAAACTAGCTTTTAGTATTCTCACAATCATTCTCAACTATGAACTCAACAAACATTCTCAACTATGAACCTAATAAAAAATATACTTAGAAGCAGAATAATGGATGAAAATTTAGAAACATGTATTCAATCAAAAATATGAAGCTTTTTGCCAGATATAGTAAAGTTATCAAAGGCGATGCATGGACGCCGTTCTTATTAATTTTTTAAGTAAAACATATTGAAACTTTTTTCCCCTAAAAATCCATATCCATGTATATTACATACATGCGGCTCTTTGATACCTTTGTTTTCCTGTATCCATGACAATTTGGCTCATCTCACTTGAAAAACTGTCGACCCCTGTAGTAGAACAACAAGCTACTCGACCATAAACTTTACTATAAAAAGTGTAACATATTATCTTGAGAATTTTTATAGACTATTTTTACTATCTATCTATTTTAAAGTTACACTAGGACTATCGCTCAGGGCTATTAACGAGATATTAATTGTCTGCGTTTAAAAATAAAATGTTTTTTATTACTATAATAATGGAATATATATTTATCACAATGCCTTATGGTTATTCATTTTAATCAGGAATAACTTTAATTTATGCCATCACTTGAGTTTCCATATTTTTATCCACCTGGTTCTTACTATCGTTTTCTTTTCCAGGATGATAAAAAACTAATGAAAAACTCGAAATTATTTTCATTCGTTTGCAAAATTCATTTTTAAAAAAATAATTTTAGTACCTGACTGTATAAACGTTAAAACATAGTAATGGTGTAAAAATATGGAAAAATGAAATCTGATGTCAGATTCTTTAAATTATACAGTCGATTTTAACCAAGGAAAAGCCTGTAAATTTAAGTTTTAGGACAGCAAAAATAGTTCATTTTCTTTTCGAGTATATTTTTGCAAATATTTGAGTAATAATTACCCGATAAACAATATTTCAATAGTAGAAAGGTGTTGATACAGACGGAGGCATCTATCTATATTACGATTGCGCTTAAGGCCGGTCGCACTTTGGATACGAATTATCATCGCACTTATCGTACGATTATTTTCGTACGTATTGAGCGCGCACGTTGATTGCGTCTTGCGTTGGTCACGATCAATTACTTTTCCTATTTCTCCAATAACGTTTGTGCCAAATGAATAATCTGTATCTTCTGGAAAACTTTCTTCTGACTCGTAGGCTGCTACGGCGTCGTCGTCATCGTAGAACCGAATGGGTGAACGAAATATATACTAGAAGGGATGAATTTTAATAAATATGTAAAAAAAAAATTAATAAATATCTGAAAACTATCAAGGAGTATCATTCTTTAATGCTCTTCTCAATGAAATGAAGATGGGAAATATTATAGAAATTTCAAAACTAAATTGAAAAATCTTCTACAAAAAACTATCACAATAACGCAATAAAAAAATCTTACCAAAAACAATCAATATATACATACTTTTAAATATTATTAAATACCTTCTAAATTTTTAATTTTTATAACTTAATTTAACATTTCCTTGTCTATATCTTATTTACTTAATCTAATGTCTTACATTTTTGTGATCTTTTATTGTTTACGTCTTACATACTTAATTTAATGTCTTAATTTTTATAACTTGATCTAATGTTTCGTTGTCTATATCTTACTTATTTAATCGAATGCCTTACATATTCTTATATATACATATATGACAATACCTCCCACTTATACCAAACACGAGAATTAAATTCTCATTCAAAAGTGGGTAAGCATGTAAGCAATATAAATATGTATTTATAATACGGAAACACAATAAGTATGTAGCAAGTTGGAATAGTAAATATAATATATAGAAAAATACGCAAGAAAGAAAAAGAACAAATACACAGTTATCAGTTGAGTTTTTCATGAGAACCCTCGTTAGAGGTCAATATTAATATTATTTTTACAAAAAATGCTGAATTCGTTATTCCACGTTTGTTCCTGTTCTATGGCAGCTCAAATCATCTAAGGCCCGGTTGTTTCAAGTTCGATCAAAGTAAGCGGTCGATTAAAGCATAGATTTTTACGAAAACGAATCGTCTGATTGGTGGAGAACGTAAAAATCCTTGCTTTAAAACAACGCTTACTTTAATCCAACTTGAAACAACCGGCCCTAAGAGACTCTTCCAGCTGATTTATCCCAATATTGAAGAACCAATAAATTAGTAAAGTATGAAAATTGTGCAATTGCGATCTCTTGCGGGAGTTTGTTACAAATCTGCGGTCCTGTTGCGTGTCTCTGAGCGAAGCGGGTTTACAAATTGTGTTTGTTTTTTAAGGAACGAGGTTTTAAGGGACAAGGTATTATGTAATGTGTAGAAATATTATCAATACATTATTTAACATTCCAATCACTTTTATTTTTTTTATTTTTCATGAGACACTAACAGAATACTGGATACAAGATACATAAAAAAACAATATAATTATTTAAAATTAGGCAATGCGTGGTTTTGCCATTACCAGTTTCAAAAGATAAACAAATCGTATGAAAATCAGCAGGCAATGGGCAATAGCTAAGGAGCCGTTCAAGTATTACGTAAGCACCAAAGGGCGCTGGGGGGGTCTTTGCTTTGCTTATTTTTGCTGACACGGGGGACGGGGGGGTCTGAATGGCGATTACGTCAGCAATATTTATTTATTTACTTTTCGTATTTTTTGCAAAATTTAGTAGATTCTCAGGCAATCCTAATGGTCTTATGTTTAGGGATTTCCCGAAACAATGGGAGCGAGTAATACTCTATGGTTAAGTAAGGAAAAACCGAACTAGGGGAAGTACCGCGCGCGCTACACACTTGTCTGAATTATTTGTCCGGTCAAATATCATTGTTTTTGACGTGTTCTAAGTTAATGTTTGTTTACTATTGATCGACATTGTCACCTTAGAAATAGTTTAAAATGTCGTCTTATGTAGACAAATCAAAAGTATATCAAAAATTATTTGAAAGTTTTAAAAAATCTCACGCGAACACAAATTAACAAAATGTACAGAAATTAGTTAATGAAGTTAGTTATAAGATACATGCAAAGTCCGACAAGGAACTCAATATTATTGTGTCTGAGAGAAGTGAAGAAGAATTGCAAGCCGCAACTAGGAACAAATCGAGTCTACTAAGCTTTTTATCTAAGATTAGCTAGCTTTCTGTTTGTTGACAACTTGCTGCGCCCGCGCTTTTAGGGTAGGAATTTTTAAAGTAACGTTACGAAATGACAAAAAACAGAATCCTTCCTAATATTGTCATTTTTTCCGTCTAGTTGTATGCCACACTGGACATCTTTTCAAAAATAACTGTTTGTAAAGTTTTTTGAAAAAATACTTAATTATTATAATTTCATATGTGCTGCAGTGCTTGATTGGTGTTATCCTATTTTGTGTGGTTATTAAATCTTGATTCCACTGATACCGATTTCAATTTTTTTACGATTATACGTTTGTGTAATTAAAATTAAGTAGGTTTTTTTGAAAACATTAATTTCGCACAAAAGATTCCTATAGGTACCCATTATTGCGTACGAACTATATGAAGTATTTGAAAGTACCTTCATTTCTTTGATTTTCTTTAACACTGCGTAACTTAAATTTGTCATGTCATGACCTATCATACTTGCACTGCGTCACGAATACATTGTAATCAAGAGAAAACATGTAATTGGTTCATTCTGTTGGTTTTATTTGTATAATTATTTATTTTATTATATTATAAGCTGTATGTTTTAGTAGTAGTGAGTGAGTTACGAGATGTCTATTCTACGTTATTTTTCCGCTATATCAACATCACTGATTATATACCTACCTACCTTTAAACCATACAGCATGACGTGACTGAAGGCAAAGAGGTAGAGGATTTTAAATGTCAGCACTGATTAGAAGCTCCTCATGCAACGTTATACAATATATCGATTTTTTAAATAACTTCTCATCAAAGCTCGGGTAAGAATATTTGAAAACGCAGAGCCAAGATGGAGGTCTAGACATTAGCGTCCCATCAATGACTTTGTTATGTTGGAAGTCAATTAGTTTCGCATCTTCATATGGGCATTCCTTAGCCTGATAGGGTGCAGTGTTTAGCGACGCATTGATAATTTAAAGATATAATTTTTTTGATAATTTAAAGATAAAATTTGTGCCCTGTCGGGTCCCCCCGACGTCGGCGATCATCTGGGAGAAAGTTCAGGGCAGAAAATCCAGGGCAGTGCGGAACAACTCTTCCATGCTTCGTATCCCGGTCCACTCTCAGATGTTTCGAAGCCAGGAATGCCGCCTCCTTCCGACCCCTCTGCGACCCTCAATCTTCCCCTTCATGACGAGCTGAAGGATGGAATATTTTTCGCCTCTCATTATATGACCAAAGTATGAAATTTTACGGAGCTTTACTGTGTTGAGTAACTGCCTGTTTGTATTTGCTCTACGTAAAACTTCAACATTACTAGTCATGTCAATCCAAGATATCCTTAACATTTTACGATGTATCCACATTTCGAACGCCTCTAGGCGATTTAGAGTAGTCACCCTCAGTGTCCATGCTTCAACACCGTAAAGTAGAACTGACCATACATAGCATTTGATCAACCTCTGTTTGAGCTTCAAGTTTAAGTCATCATTACAGTGTAGAATTTTCATCTTATTAAAAGATGCACGGGCTGTCTCTATTCTGCATTTGATCTCCGTATCAGGGTCCAGATTGTCAGTAATAATACTGCCCAAATACTTTAACTGTTTTACTCTCTCAATGTTGACACCCTTTAATTGAAGGCACGTATTTGGATGATTCTCTCGGCTAAAAACCATAAACTTTGTCTTGCTAATATTTACGTTTAGACCATAGTGTTCGCCAGTGGAATTAATTTTACTGAGCAGTTGTTGCAGGTCTTCAACACTATCTGCCAGCAAAACGGTGTCATCAGCATATCGGATGTTGATGATGGCCACACCGTTGACTTTCACGCCAAGGTTTGTATTATCTAGCGCTTCTTTGAAGACCTTGTCAGAGTATAGATTAAATAGAGAGAATAATCATATATTATAGCATCAGAGCAGCTGCCTTGGCAGCTCAGGGATCTGAATTGTATATTGAAATTATACAACCTTCGCGTTATCTATACTTACTTACTTACTTACTTACCATCACGCCGTTTCCCCGAGGGGGTAGGCAGAGAGGATAGAGCGCCATACTCTTCTGTCCTGACATACAACTTTCGCTTCGTCTACATTCATACATCTTCGCATGCAAGCTCGACGGTTGTTCAGACTTCTAACAGGACCATCTTCCAGTATCTGGTTAATCTGGTCATGCCACGTCTTCCGTGGTCGCCCTCTTTTTCTGGCGCCGTCAACACTTGCATCATATATCTTTCTTACCATTCTTTCCTCATTCATTCGCTCAACATGCCCAAACCACCTGAGCGACCCTATTTTTATTCTCTGTATTATGCTACGATCAGCTTTACATTCATTCCTAATATCTTCATTCTTTACTCTATCATACATGGATTTACCACACATACGTCTAAGGGACCTCATCTCCACTGCATTCAATCTACTTTCGTTCCTCTTCTGCCAGCTCCAGGCTTCACTTCCATACATTAGTGTCGGTACCAGAACTCCATTATGTACCGCCAGTTTTGCCTCGGTAGACATATTTCTATTAGAAATTATTGCATTCAAAGCACCGTTCACCCTATTCCCGGCAGTCACTCTCCTCTCTATATCTTTCTCAACATTCCCTCTTCTATCGAACATACTTCCCAAGTACACAAACTCATCTACTTGTTCCAAACATTCATTGCCTACTAGTATTTCACACTAAATTATAATATTATAAAGAGGAAAGATTTGATTGTTTGTTTGAATTGAATAGGCTCCGAAACTACTGGACTGAAAAATTCTTTCACATTTAGAATCCTACATTATTCGTTATGAGCATAGGCTATATAATATTATCAAAAAATTAGTTATCCGTATGAAAACTTCGATAATGTAACTCAACGTGTGAAAATATATCGCGTACGCTGCGGAAATTATTGACAATAGAGCAAAGTGATGTACTACAGTTTTATAGGGTACCATATGTACCATACCATATGTCTAATTATTACAGTTATGTTACAATAACTACTTTTTCATGTTAAAATATGCAATAGTAACGCCGCCGCCGCACGGTGATCAATTTGTATGAACGTTAGTTGGAAACGAGAATTAATTTTACGGTCATTAATTTTTTTTTAATCTATTTATTTAACAAAGTACATGTTATATTAAACGAAAATTATTTATGAAAAAAATAAATTGAGTATCGCATAGATTTGACAACAGTGTAAAGGGCCCGCACACGCTGCCGGGTCGTGATTTCAGTCAGTACCGTTCGAGACAGCGTCGAGTGTAGTCGCGAATTTGAAACTTTAGCAAACATATAACGAAAAGTGTGAAATATGGAAAAAATTGTGGAAGGTAGGATTTATGACATAAATAATATTAAAAATATTTTTATTATGTTTTTGATACAATGAAATATGCTGTCACAAAAGTATTTTTTTCATGATTTAACATGAAACTTAACATTAAAAAAAAAAGGGTCTATTTTTTCATTGACACTATTTTTAATTCATAGCACCAACCTTTTACTAAATAACGTATTAGTAAAATTTGCATATAATTAACATATGAATTTTTTGCAGAGAGCCGAAAAGTACTGACACGACGCAAACTTTTTGAACTGTTCATAAGAAAACGCGAGGCATTTCAAAAGTAATGATACTATGACAATGACACTCCCTATAGGCCAGTTATCAGAAGATGCTCAAGAAGCGAGGCACAAAGAATATAGAAAATATAGAGAGCACAATACTCGAAAAATTTCTAGACTCAACACCAATGAAGATTTGCTTAATATTTTATTATTTTCTTCAGATCACATAGTTTCAAGAATTAGGAAACTCCCATTAAAAAAAGCAAGCATTCTCCCTAAAGATGTTTTATCGTTATTAAGTATTCCAACAATAATAAATTCCAAAAGAAGACTACAATTTGATGACGCTACTTTAGACTTTGATAATAATTGAAATTTATGATATTTTTATTTTATGTTGTACTTTCTCAGGTGTCATATATCACTAACTATAGAATAAAAAAACTCTAAAGATACACTTTCAACCATTACTAGGTATTATATAATACAATTTTATATGATATTATATAATACCTAGTAACATGTAATAACATAATATAACAATAAAATAACAACATACAAAATAAAATATCATCTTATACTTGTGTAAAAATCATAAAAACTAATTTCCAACTAAATGCTCAAAATTGATCACCGTGCGCCGGCGCGCCGGTACAAACTAGGCCACATATATAAAAAAGATGCCGCTTTAGGAAGAGTCTACGGTGTACATCCTTCTCAATCAGAGTGTTTTTAACTTAGGATGTTGTTTAATCACGTACGCGATCAACCTCAATCGAGTACTTAAAAATCGTTAACGGAGTTCTCACAGAGACCTATCAAGCAGCTCGCTGTGATAGAGGTTTGCTACAAAACGATGATCATTGGGAAAATATTCTGAGAGAAGCATCGCTTTCGAAATGTCCAGTATAACTGAGAGAGTTGTTTGTAGTCAAACTTTTAATTTGTCAGCCATCGGAACCATTGAAATTATGGGACAATTTCAAAAACGATTTATGTAAAGATATTAGACACAGAATCAGGTAGCAAAATCAACACTTCGCCTTACCATACAGTGAGGACATTTATAATGAAGGTTTGATACAAATAGAAAATAAAGTATTGCAATTAAATGATAAAAGGCTAAGTGATTTTGGATTACCTTCTTCAGTTCGTACAGAAAAAAATGCTACAGATACAATGGCACATCATTATAATACAAATGATTTGACCGCTTTTGTTAATGAAAACCTGCCAAATCAGTCCCAGATCAAAGACATGCTTTTGAGACTATAGTTGATAGCGTGAGTAATAACAAAATATATTTTTTTGGATGCGCCAGGTGGCATTGGAAAGACGGTTCTTGCAAACTTGCCAAGATAAGACAATCAGGAAAGATTGCGATAGCAGTTGCTTCGTCAGGAATTGCTGTAACTCTCTTAAAGGATGAAAAAACTACTCATTCTACTTTTAAACTTCCGCTATCCGTAAATTTTGAGCAAAAATCTACATGCTCTATCCGTAAATATGGGCCTCTTGGTAAATTAATACAAGACTCCTCGTTGATTATGTGGGATGAATGTACCATGAGTCATAGAGCATATATAAAGGCCGTAGATAGAACCTTAAAAGATCTTAGAAACTCCTCTGCTCTCATGGGCGGGATTACTTTTGTATTTGCTGGAGATTTCGGACAGAATCTTCCCGTCATTAATAGAGTTACGCGAGCAGATATATCATCAAAGCATGCTTGAAATCGTCTCCATTATGGACGATTGAAAATTTAATATTACGGACGAATATGAGAGCTCATCTTCACGGAATCACAGATAGTGTTTTCACACAACAACTGCTAAAACTTGGGAAGGACTTTTTCCCACTCCAAATTTAAGCAGAAATTGTGACATCCTTCTGGATGAGTCTCTAGGCCAAATATAGTCCATAATTTAGAAATTTTAGCAATGGTGTCATCTAGGAATGATACTGTCAACAAAATAAACAATCTGATTATTCAAAAAGTCTCCGGCAAAATATAAAATACAAATCGATCGACACCGTGACTAATATCGAAGGCACAGTCAATTATCCACAGGAATTTTTAAATTCGCTAAACCCTTCTGGACTGCCACCACACGAATTGACGTTAAATCTTGCTTTTGAGAAATTTAACCCCCCCGAGCATGTGCAATGGGACGAGGCTGCTTATTAAGGAATTAAGGGACAATTTAATTGTAGCCACCATTATCACCGGCCCAGCAGCTGGTCAACTAGCTCATATACAGAGGATACCGATGATCCCAACTGATCTGCTAATCCCATTTAAAAGGCTTCAATTTCCGGTAAAAACATCTTCCGCGTTAACCATTAACAAGTCCCAAGGCTAAACTTTGAATTAGTAGGGATCGACCTACGAAAATAATGTTTTTCTCATGGCCAACTGTATGGGTCGGAGCTCCTGAAAAACAATATATTTATTTTGCTGCCGCAAAATAAAACAACGTCAAATATCGTTTACAAGGAAGCTCTGACCCAATAAATTGAATGGCTTATGTTTTGTAGATATGATCTTTTTACAAACATTAGAAATAAAAATAAAATAATCAAATATTAAAAATAAGAAAAAAAAACAAATTTTCTTTATAATGTATTCTTTTTTAGTAACCCCCGACGCAAAAAGAAGGGTGTATGTGTGTGTGTGTGTTAAATTTGTAATTTTTGTTAAATACCCGTGCGAAGCCGTGGTGGGCCGCTAGTACACCAAATATTAGTTTTCGTCGAATTAGATAATAAAGAACACTATACAAATATTAAAATGAATTCAGAACTGACAAAAATTTGTAAATGAATGGAGAATGTAAATTATTTGTTTATTTAAAGGAAATTTAACATTCCGAATCAGACCCAACAAAATTACTTTATTTATATTTTATGAATTGCATCGAATTTAAAAATATATAAACAGAAACCACAATAGGTATCTAAGTAAGAATACCAAAATGAAGTTAGTCTCGTCGTTCAATTTAATAAATACGCATTTAAAGGAATTGTTTTTTTTAACAAAATCTTTTTCATTATTCGTATTTTTATTCTCGAGTATAAATACGAATACAAATAAATTATTTTATTCGTATTTTTGAAAATGAATTTTGATCTATATTAATGAACATCTCAGTCATCTATTATTATCAAGTAATTTGGGAGTATTTTAATTAAAATAACATTGATGGAGAATTTTAATCGGCCTCTTTAAATTCACAGCTTCATTTTTGAAACGTAAATGGAAAATTTTAGAATTTCATATAAATACATATTTGTGAGAAAAGCAGCAGAAAAGCGACGTATCTTCAAGGGATGGGGATACTTCGATAGGTATCCGATGATAGCTCATTGGACCACCCATGATATATAAGAGATTATTTTTAAAAGCGTATTTCAAAATGTTTCAGAGTATTTTTTAACTCCAGGGAGCATCCACCATTTTTCCAAAGTGATATCTGCCCTTGGCAACTTGGAACAGCGCATCGACTCCGAGACCGGTCCACTTCCGGATGTTCCGCAAGGCTTGTTTCCGAATATCCCGGAAGACAAATTCGCATGTATTGATTTAAGGTCTGTGTTTTAGATTGATTAGTCCAGATCTCGGTAAAATCACATCCACAGGGTTTTAGGCAATGACATTAACAGACAATAATTAAAACGAATGAAAACTTAGGAAGGCAAAAATTAAGATGGAGTGACAACGTCCTCAAAGACATCTTTGCCTTAGAGCTTCGGAACTGGAGAGAGCTGGCACTAGACCGAGATGAGTGGAGGAAAATTATTGAGGAGGCCAAGACCCAACAAGGGTTGTAGTGCCAAGAGTGATGATGATGATGAATTAAAACTAAAATACTTAACTGCAGTTCTAATATTTAAATTATTTCATCGACGATGCTGTCGACAAAAGGTCATTTTCTAAGAACGCAGATTACCTACTTTAACTTAGCTTTTAAATTGTTTGTAAGCAATAATATCTATAATATTCACCTTAAACTACCAATAACTTAAAAATTTTATGAGTCCATTTCTTTACTAGCAGTTGACATAAATCAAATGTTGATAGTACAGAGATTACTTTCAATTTCCTTTAAAAATATTATAATAATACGAAGACGTAAATTGCGTGAAAAAAATATCGTTATTGCGAAAGTCCTTTTTGCTATCTAATCATTATTTCATATATATTCCGGATTTATTTCGTTGTTTACAGATATTATTTTTGCTTTAATACAAAACTGTTATTTAATATGAAAGTAATTAAAATTAATTTTAAATATTGTTAGGCAAATTGTTCATTAGTAATTAATGGATTAGTCTCAAGTATTTTTAGAAATAATTTATACAAATATTTTCTATTTGCGTGTTTTGTTTTAAATCCAATTACAAACCCTTTCAAGTTTTGCTTAATTCTAACGGTATAAACCATTCGACTCATCCCTTTAATATTTAAATATCAATTATACGGAGCGTGGAAATACTGGTATAATAATATGAATACAGACTAAAATATTATATTACGAGTATAATAATTTATAATAAATTTAACGTTATTTACACGTAACATTAAGCATTTATTTGATCCAACAATGAAAAATATATCAATAACAAAAACAAATATTCGATAACAAAAAAATTAACTAACACTTTTTCGATGTCCTTAGATCATTCCGACGGCTTGATGCACAGATATTGTATGTCCAGCTTTTTTCGAAATAGAATTATAGGCATCCATATAGCATCCATAGCAGCTAAACAATCGTCTACTGTCGTTTGCTTGTCTCAATTAGCTATACTGGCCGCCGCTCAGCCGATAGTCAATATTAAATGTAAAATATTAAGGTAAGTCTAACTATATTTATATCTTGCATCGCAGCATTAAATCTATCATCATCATCATCACTCTTGGTCTTGGCCTCCTCAAGAGTCTTCCTTCACTCACCTCGGTTTAGTGCCAGATCTCTCCATTTCCGAAGCTCCAAGGCAGAGATATCTTTGAGGTCCTGTCATTCCATCTTTTTTGCATTGTATTGAGACAGATCGCTATTGTTCATTGTCATCTCTGTAAACCGTATTGTTACCTCCAATAAATTACGACTACCCACTACAAAAAATAAGTCTACTACACAATCTTTTATTGGAAGAACCCAGCATAAGAAGAAGAGATAGAGAACATCACAACTGGAATTGAATCTATATTTAATAATTATATTATTCAAGTATTAATTAAATGGGGAGGACCACACGCGATCACAATAAATCCCATAAGGATAATCCAAAGATAAATTATTAAAATTATTTTGAAAAAACCCCAAAAATTCAGAATTGAAACATTATTTAATATATTTAAAGTTAATACAGTAGACATCATTTATAAGAAATATTCAATATTACAAATATTTAAAGAAAAGAAGATTAATAATTTACAAACATGTCACTTGACTAGATATGAGAGTAATATAAAAATGCCTAATTTTCATACCACATTTTTTCAAAACAGTTTTGTATATACAGGTATACTACACTTCAATAATTTACCCACAGAAATAAAAAGTATTGAGGACTATAATAAATTTAAGTACAAGTTGAAGTGTTTTTTTTTACGTTGAATGCTAATTTTACCGTTGATTTTGTTGAGATGTGTCCTTTATGTGAGTGAGAAATAGTAGAGTTCCAGGGACCGTACCTTGGGGGAATTCAAATTCACCTATTGGTGGATTACTTGGAGATTCATTTGATCTGACTATCTGAGGTATGTTCGGTGAGTGGCTTTTTACCCGTCTGGGGCCGTTTGGTCAGTCCCGTTTCTTTTTGGTTTTTTTCGGCCCAACTTCAGTAAAAATAGCTAATGAAATTAAAAAGTGTGATTTAAAAATAGCCTTTAGAACCAATAACAAAATAGGAACAAACCTCAAAAACTCTAAAAGCAAAACACCTAAATTAGAAAACAGTGGCATATACAAATTAACGTGTAATCATAAAGATTGCAATGCCACATATATAGGACAAACGGGAAGGTCTTTTTTAACTAGATTCGCGGAACACATGCGCTGCTATAAAAATAAAAATTTAGAGTCAAAATTTGCGGCCCATTTATTAAATGAAAACCACGTCCCGCAAGGTGATAACGAACCAAAACCTTTACATATAGAAACAAAAGGTTTTAGGATGAATTTACTTGAGCAACTAGAAATAAATAAATATAAAAAGGATCCAAATATTAAACTTTTAAATAATCAACAAAAAATGATCTTCTCTCCACTTCTAAATATTTTTAAAAAAACAATAATCAAGGACATAAATTAAAATAATATTTATAAATAACACTTGCAGAAAACGGGGAATTTTGATAATTAAGCATAACGTTAACCGAGGCACCTTTAATGATAAGTGCCCGGGAAAAAACGTACATTACTACAGGGCTTCACCACATATATCTAATTACTCTAAAGGGGAAGGGGTAACTTAAAATTGTATAAATAAGTCGTTTGTACGTGGTATATCCACTGTTTGATAATGGCCTTACAAGCCGAAACAGCTGTAACACATAAAAATAGTTAACCCGTAGAACTTAATAATAATATTTATTAAAATTTAATTTATTTTAAAGTTCGCTAAAAAAAAAAATGATGGTGAATGTTTTGCGATTGCGCTTTGTGTGCATATTCCTCCAGTGAACCCGAATGGGTTCTCATTTATTGTAGAATTGACTTTATGATTGAGTTTGGTCTGTATCATTGTAAGTAGTTATCCCTCACCACACACAAGAATCATAATTATTTTTGGTGAGGTGTATACACACAAAAAAAAAGATTTGTAAACATTTTCTATGTATGATTGTAAAAAATTATTATATATATTATTAATTAAATAAATAAAAAAAATTAAAAAATGTCGCGACGCAGAATTATGTTCACTTGTGATCTTAGGTAGTATAGAGACACATGATAGATGTCAATGTCGGTGAACAAATTGTTGTAGGTTCGGTACATTCCCACTATGGGTGAGCATAATCCGGAGTTGGTACGAGCAATAGGAATGTGGAAGAGGCTTTGTGTTTTAGTAGCTCTTGGATGTTCATAAGTGATAATAGGGATGGACAATTAAATTGGTTTCGACAGATCTTATACAAGTTAAAAATGTCAAGAGCTGTGCGTCTGTTTGAAACTTAAAATGTTAAAATATTTCAATGAATTTGCGTAGTGCTGCCGCGGGACGTGTAACCTAAAGCTATGCGTTCTAATGCATTTTCTTTGTATTTTTTCAAGTTTTTCAATATGTATATTATAGTAGGCACTCCCTCCAAATGCTAGATGCATATTCGAGTGCGGTCGGATAAGAGTTTGGGAGAGGTGCATGTGAGTTTTAGGATTTTTGAAATTTCTGGTGAATCCAGTCATGTTTTGTGCGTTACTAATTATGTTTTCTATGTGCGTGTGGAAGCGAAGATGGGTGTCAAAGCACCTAGGTCTTTTATTATATCAACGGATTGAAGCTCGTTTGCCACCGATCTGGTACTGGTGAACACATTTGTGAAGATTTTTTGTAAAACTGATTGATTTGCATTCGGTATAGTTTAGAAATTTATGTGAAATGTTTATTTGTGATACAATAATCATAAAATCTATTTAAGTCGCTTTGGAGGTTGTCGCAGTCGACGAAACTGGAGATTTTTGAATAAAGTTTTAAGTCGTCAGCAAAGAGTGAGAATGAAGCAAATTGAAAGCACTTAGAAAGATCGTTAATGAATAATATATAATGTAATAATTTAATTATTAAATGTAATTATCCAGACTTTAATGTAATGTATTTGTAGGTTAAAGCACATATGCAAATAATTATATCGGGTGCCACTTCCACCCTGATACGACCTGTCGAAAGACTATGTGTAGTAGTCGCAGCCGTCATGAGCAGCTTCGGAGAATATGGAAGCTTCCAATAAGTGTTTGAGATATCAGAATACAAATGCTTCGGTATCGAGTTATATTTATTTATTTATCTTAATAATTTAGTTCCATATATAATCTTGTGTGGGCTAATACATGATTTTACTTGGACATGTTGCATTCCATCAAATCATTTAAAAGTTTTTATAATATAATTTTACACTTCAGTTTAAACCTCCTTATATTCTCCATGTTTTGAATTTCCTTTGGCAGGCTATCGAAGATTTTTATACCTTTATACATCATACAATTTTGTGAGGTGTTTTTCTTTTTCTTTGGTAGTCTTATGTTGTCGCTTCCTTTTGTATTGTAGGAATGAAAATATTTATTCATCTTCATCCTGTCATCAAATTATTTAGGTACTAATCCATGTTTAATTTTAAATATTTTTGTTATTTTACTTCTCCTATTACACTTCAGTATTATGCGCATCGCTCTGTTTTGTACTATTTGTAGTTTCTTTATAGCATTCCTTCGTTGCTTATAACAGTAATCTATGTGCGGGAGAATCATTGTATTGTATATTAATCAACTTGTATTTTTATTTATATGTCTTCTTATTCTTCCAAGAAAGGACACTTTTTTGCTATTTTCTTCACCACAAATTCAGTATTTTTTGTAAATGTTAGTTTTGAATCTATAATTACACCGAGGTATTTTATACTGTCTACGATTTCTAAAATATCACTTTCTAGTTTCACATTGTATTTGGTTGTTCTTTTTTTGCTTCCAATTATCATACATTTTGTTTTTGAAACATTTAATTTAAGTTTGTTGAATTGGAGCCATTTTGATATTTCCTCCAGTTCTTTATTTATGATGTAGATCGCTGTTTCCAGGTCACTATCCTCTATGTATATTAAAGCGTCATCTGCAAATAATCTTATTTTACATTTATTTAGTACTGATGTAATGTCATTTCTGTATATGATAAATAATAATGGTCCCAAGACTTATTGATTGTATTAAAAGTACTTATTGATTGCTTTCGATAGCTTTTATCTTACATGATCTTACGTAGTCTCTACTATAATCTGCTTTTGAAAGCTTTTCAGAATTTTATTACAACAGGAAGAATTACTGTAAGGCACTCATGGAAATATTTATGTGCATTATATTATGTTACCGCGCAAAGTGAACTCTGTTAGATAAACCGGAATATTATTAATAGTCAGTGCAACATTAATAAAGTCTGTTAGAATAATAATTTTTATTAATGCTCATTTAAAATCACAGATCCATTTTAACACATAAATGAATAAATTAAGTATTTTAACGTTACTCAACACATCAGTCCTGATGATGGACCCTGCAATGGAATTCAAAACGTCAGCCAGAAAGTTCGTAATAACACGGCATAATACTATTAAGTACCGTGTCCAAGTCGGTATCCGGAGCGCGAGGTCTTGACCGCGCAGTTGACACTCGAGAGAAATTAAAATTACGCCTCGCTTCGGAACAGGCAGATGTGTTGTACAGCGATTGTTGATCCAAAATATGTCATTTACACTGATAAAGTATTGTACCATGAATTTCTATGAAAATCTTTAATTTCAGATTTGAAAATCTAGAATTTTCCAAATTTTGAAATTTCTTATTAAATTTCCAAAATTTGTAAAAATTTGGTTTTGTGCTGAACAAATACGTTTAAATAAGACATCACACATATATTTGCATAAATAATTTAAGAAAGTATTAAACGGCTCACGGTTTAATAAGTTCTTGTATAATCTCTGTTTGGTGTGTCCCTAATCAGCACTGGCGTGCAGCGCATACAAGCAAAAAAGCTGTGCATTAGTAAAGATTCTGGGAAACAAATATTAATTAAATAATCCCTTTCTTAAGAAAAATTTGATTTAAAATTCGAGCCGTAATTCGTCCTACGGCTAGAAGTTTTATTTCTGACGTTTCCGTTTAATGTGACGTATCTGTTTTTCCGATTTAAAATACTAGCCATAATTCTTCCTACGGCTAGAAGTTTTATTTCCGACTTTTCTGTGCTTCATGTCAATTCTTCATTTATTTCGTTTTTTTTCAACCAATTTATTCCATAGATATAGTCAAGTCGAGAAAAAACTGTGTATTTTTAAGGCTGCGAGTTTTGTGTAATAGACAAGTAAACTACTTCTTCGTACTTCTTCGAAAGGTCCTATGCCAGGTGAGAACTACGCGCATGTAATTGCAGAAATGTTATTTTTTACGAATTCCACCCAAATCTTTCGGTGTAAATTCTGTCTTTTCTATGGTGAATGTAAATACAAATACCATCTGTCATCTGTCATATCATAACATACCATAATGATATCATAAAATGTTTGATTTATTTATGTGAAAAGAAACGTTTATCTGAAATTAGTAGTGTTCCCGATTTAATTATATATTAGGTCCTTACATATGAAATTGGCGTTTAGTATGGGAGGAACATAAAGCCGATTTTTTTTATTATAATATATTTATTTAATCAAAGTATGTACCATTGCTATCTATGCACTTTTGCCATCCCATAGGTAGTTCATCGATCCCTTTACTAAAAAAACCATTCGGACGGGAATCAATAAAATCTTTGAAGGCGGTTTGGACTGCCCCATCGGAGTTGAATTTTTTCCTTTGCAAGAGTTTATCCAAATTTCGAAAAAAATGGTTATCTGTTGGGGCAAGGTCCGAACAGTACGGTGGATGTCTTACACATTCCAATTGAAGCTCCTCTAATTTGGTAGCCGTCTGTTGTGCAGTGTGTGGTCTAGCGTTATCATGAAGCAGCAGTGGCCTAGAGCGATTAACCAGCCTCGGTTGTTTAGCAGCTAGCTTTTCCATCATGGTTTGCAGTTGCTGACAATAGACATCTGCCGTAATCGTCTGGCCAGATTTAAGAAAGCTGTAGTGAACGACACCAGCACTAGTCCACCAAACGCTCACAAGTAACTTATTTTGGAGTCAATTTTCGCTTGGGGCATGGTTTGGCTGGTTCGGCAGGGTTCAGCCATTGCGATGAGCTCTTCCGATTATTGTACAGGATCCACGTTACATCACAGGTAATGATTCGATTTAAAATCCCTTCATTATTGTGCCGGTTGAGTAATGCAACGCAGCAGTCAACGCGCGTTTGTTGATTTGCTTCACTCAATTCGTGAGGTACCCACTTTTCAAGCTTTTTCACCTTACCAATTTGCTTCAAGTGGATTAAAACAGTTTTATCACTAACACCGCAGCCTGCAGCTAACTCGGATGTGGTTTGCGATGGATCCGCTTCCACAATAGCCTTCAATTCTTCAGGGGGCTTGTTCTGCAGGTCGAAATTTCCAGAACGAAAACGTTGGAACCAAAAACGCACTGTGTTTTCTTTTGCGGCACCGTCGCCATACACATCATTAATCCTTCGAGCCGTTTCTGCAGCACTGGTGCCACGGTGGAACTCGTACTCGTAAATAACGCGATATTTCAAGTTTTTCATTTTGTAAACTGAGTGACGCAAAGAAAAAAACAATTGAGGAAAAAACAAATGAATTATAATTTTCAAAACACAAATACATGAGTAAATAGCTGTATAAATTTGGATTTGGAATTCCTAACCAAAGAGAAGATATTTGAGATCAAATTTGCCAGTACGGCAAAACGCCAATTTCATATGTAAGGACCTAATATAAATCGTCTTCGAAATATATTGAAATTTTTTGCCGTATCAGCTATACCTATATAAAATATTTATTTATTTAGGAAATATTGTTTACAATCCTTCTTTTATAGTGCAGTTATTTTTGTGGATTGAAGCTACTCAAAATAGCTCATTATATATAGTTAAATTTTTTTTAAAATGTATATACCCTTTTAGGTATATGCGTATATATATATTTTTCATATACCTGGGTATATAGTCGGTCACAGCATAACCTAAGTTTATACCCACTGCACGCCACTGCTAACCAGTCATTTTGCATACCGTAAATTGAATTGCCGTGTATTGAGGCATTATAAGGGTGATTGGTTCCAGGTAGCTGGGGTGGACTCGGCTCCCTCCCACCTCTGTGGGCAGCGGAGTGTTTCGCACAACATTTAAATGATTTCCTGGGGGAACTGGGGAACTTTGTCTTGATCTTTGGAGAACTGTTAATAGCGGTGAGTGCTTCAAACCAACGGAATATGTTCGTAAACTGCTTTAAAATTTACTCACGAAATAATGTTGCGAAACTAGTGAAGTTTCGTCGTTAAATAAAATACCTTCTACATAATTTGTGATTTCGTTGATACAGTCTGAGGACGATAAATCATAACATATTACCGGGTGATATGAAAAGCTCTATGAGTAATATTCTCTTAAAAAATAAATTTGTATATCAGTCGATGATTAATAATAAGTTCGTACCATTTGTACATTAATTTTCTTTTAACGTGAAACAAAATAAGCTTGACATAAAAGGATTTTGCACCTCAGAAGGACAAAATAATACACCGGTTGCCACATCTTCACAAAATTGTTTACATTTTGACTCAACTTTCTATTGACTAGGTGGGCATCTCATAAAAAAATAAGTTACCGCTCGCCGTACATCATCCTTGTAATCAGAGGTCGTATAACTTTAGGACCTCGCGGACCACTAAAAACATAATTTAAAATCCCGCGGACCACTAACAGGATTTTTAAGTATTAAATATACTGAGCACAACCACTTTGGCGACCGCTGCTTACGACTTTATTTTCTATTGACTAGGCAGGCATATGTCATTTCTTTTAGCGTGAAATTTGTCAGAATATAATATATTTTGTATATTATCCGAATATATTCTAATATATTAGGTCCTTACATATGAAATTGGCGTTTAGTATGGGAGGAACATAAAGCCGATTTTTTTTTATTATAATATTTTTATTTAATCAAAGTATGTACCATTGCTATCTATGCACTTTTGCCATCTCATAGGACGTCAATTGATCCCTTACGAAAAAACCATTAGGAGGGAGGAATCAATAAAACTCTTTGAATGGCGGTTTAGGGGGGGGGGGGGGATTGTGACCTAGGCGTTGAATTTTTTCCTCGCCAAGAGTGGTCTAAATTCGAAAAAAAATGGTAATCTGTGGGGGCAAGGTAGGAGAGTACGGTTGGATGTCTTAGGACATTCCATTGAAGTCCTTAATGGTAGCCGTCTGTTGTGCAGTGTGTGGTCTAGCGTTATCATGAAGCAGCAGTGGCCTAGAGCGATTAACCAGCCTCGGTTGTTTAGCAGCTATCTTTTCCATCATGGTTTGCAGGTGCTGACAATAGACATCTGCCGTAATCGTCTGGCCAGATTTAAGATTTAAAATCCCTTCATTATTGTGCCGGTTGAGTAATGCAACGCAGCAGTCAACGCGCGTTTGTTGATTGCTTCACTCAATTCGTGAGGTACCCACCTTTCAAGCTTTTTCACCTTACTAATTTGCTTCAAGTGGATTAAAACAGTTTTATCACTAACACCGCAGCCTGCAGCTAACTCGG